>JAODAL010019391.1:5000-72170 GCA_025379985.1 Phyllomedusa bahiana | reverse complement strand
TAATCGGTTTACCGCCTCCAAATTCATTTGCCATCCCTATCTCAGCTGCTGGTCGTGCCCTCCACATGTATCTTGTCCACCTGGGGCCCTAATCTTTTTCCCACCTCCAAAAATGTCATTTGCCAGGCCTGACCTCTTACGTTTCCCCGTGCCCTCCGCTCTCATCATTGTGCCACTCTGGGGTTCCTCGGTTTTGCCACCTCCAAATGTCATTGTGCCAGCTACCTCATGCTGCTGTGGCTGCCGCCGTACTCCACACTCTGTCACTAATGTGCCACCTGAGCTCTCGCTTTGTTTTTTTCCACTTCACGGGCATGATTTTTATCGGGGCTCACCCCTCTTAGTTTTTGGTCATTTTGCCCCTTAAGTGCCCATGGAATTTTATATTAACGATTCAAAGGGTTAAGGGTCTCTTTGCATATTTCAAAACATTGAAAGCTAAAACAACCCCTCTGCTATTTAACATCCAAAATGTTCTACAGCACCCGCAGGCTTTGCACCCTGGAAATAGCTGTTTTTTAACGCGTGTGCCGAAGAAATTCGGAACGAAAAACAAAATTTTTCAAAAAAACGGCAAGGACCGAAAACGAAATTTTTGAGAAAATTTGCCCCTCTCTATCCTGTCGTCTTATTCTGATTGCCAGGATTGCCAAACCCCCCCTAGCTCAAACCAATCAGGGTCTTTTTTACTTTTTTTTCTTTTATTTTTTAACTTCCCCCCTTTTTAATTTTATTGGTCAAATTTTCTCCATAGGTTATAAGGGGCCGTCGCTCCTATTTTATTGGCCCGGATTTCCCAACCCCCCAGTAACCCAAAACACTTTTTTCTACTTTTTTTCTGTATTTTAACGTCCCACCTTTGAATTTGATTGGTCAAATTCTCCCCAATTTTAATGGGGCACGTGTCCCATTTGATTGGGTTGGGTTTTTGCCCCACCCAAGAAATACTTGAGAATTTTAATTCTGATTTCCCGGGAAATTTTCCCCAAACCTAATTCCTATGTCCTGTTCTAAATTTTTTTGGGAAAATTTTTTTTTTTTTTTTATTAAAAAGGTTTGAGCTTTTTCAAAAAAAGTTTTTCAACCCCAAAAAATTTATTATTTTGGGAAACATATTGGACCGAATTTATTTTCATTTCTATATTTTTCCCCTCATGTTCCCTTCTCGCTTAAATTTGCCTCTCCGGATCATTTTTTACCAACTTTAACTAGTCTGCCCGTCGGACGGCGGCCTCAAAGTGCCGCACTTTTCGACCCCGTTGTACATGCCCCGGGGGTTTTCGAACGGCCGCCCCCCCGGAACGCCCACCGCGCCCATTACACCCCCTTTATTGAGGGGCATCCGAAAGTGGCGAACGGCCCCTAACATCGCATCCCGCTCCCCCAAATATTCGGGCCGTAGCCGATCTCCAGAAAACAGGGGCAATCCGTCATACTGGCCCTTTAAAATTTATTTTTTTTGTTCTGAATATTTTTTTTTACTACAACAATTAGTCCTTTAGTATACTTACCACTGTGAGGCATTATCTCTTGTCTGTATATAGAAGTATTTTTGTACTCCCGTAAAACGGGGTTTTTCATTTTTTCTTTTTTAGGTTTTTCATTAAATTTATTTCCCCTAAGGTGTTTAAAAAAAAAGGGGTTGTGAAAATCCCCCCATCCTGGCTTGAAAAGGGAAATTGATCTTTACCCCTTCCCCAAAGGAGGAAAGGGGGAGTGGGAACGGAAAGAAACATTTCAGCCCAATTGCGGCCAAAAATCATTTGCGGGGTCCAAAGTTTTTAAAACCACCCGGCACCCCCAAAACCGGAACCAGAGTCAGCATGTGAGCTCACTCCATAAACTTTTTTAACCATCAAAAAGGATAAATTTAGTCTATGTCCATAGAAACCACTGAATGGAAAATTGTAGACTAAAATGTAACTTTTAATATGTTAGCTCACAAAAAACGAAATCTATAAAAATATATCATATGCCAAGTAGAATACATCACTACTCAAAACAAAGGGGACATAGTTAAGAGTCACAAATATTTTATTTTTTACTCACGAAATTGGGAATAAAAGATTGATTTTCAATATTGGAAAATTTCCCAATCCTAAATTTTAAAGGGGTTTGGGTTGTCCCAAAATTTTTAAATAGGAAAAAAAAAATTTTTTTGGGGAAATATCTAAAAACAAAAAGAGAAATAATGAAAATTTGGGTTTTACCCCCTGAAAGGGGATGCCCCCCACCCAAAAACCGGGGTTTTTCCCCGGAAAATTCCCCAAAAAGGGGGCAGGGGTTATAATAGATCAAATGAAGGGGACAGCCCCCCAGTAAAAAAACTTTTTAAAAAAAAAAAAATTTCCTCACAAAAAAAAAATTTGTGGGTGGTCACCCTTTAAAAAAAAGGGGAAACTTTAAAACCATCCCCAAAAAAGGTTTCCCGGGTTTGTGAAAGATAGTGGTTCCCCTGGGAGGGTTTACACGAAACCCAAAATGGGGGGTTTAAAAAATTTTTAAACAAAAACTTTTTGAAAAACCACCCCGGTATAGATTTGTAAAAGTACACCCCAAAAATTTGTCCCCAAAAAAGCCAAAGAAAAAATTAAAAAGGCTTTAAAAAAACGCTCCAAAAACCCCTTTCATGCCAATTTGTATGTTTTGGTTAGGGGCCCAAAATTTAAAATAAAAATTTATGGGAAAGGGCCCTGAGAGGAGAGTTCTTGTTTTAAATTCTTTTATTTTTTGGTTTTTAAAAATTACATCTAAAAACCCTTGAATGTTTGAACGCAACAAAAACCCTTTATTTTTTCCCAAGAAAAGAAATTGGGGAAAGTTTTATGTCCTAGTTTTCGGGTTAGTTCAAAAGCCCCTCATTTTCCCCCATATCTTGGACCAGTTCTTCGCTTTTAAACTAACATAAACCGGGTTAAAAATTCGGGTCCTTGTTAAATTTTTGTTAAAGGGAAAAAAAAATTTGAAAATTCCCAGACCCTGAAAATTAAAATTTGTTTTTTAAAATATTTTCAAAATGTTTTTATTTTTGTTCTGGGATACAGGGCGCTAAGAAAAGGTAATTTGTGTATTTGTTTTTATAGTGGGGTAATGGGGACCCCTTTCCTTTTTCTTTAGGTTTTATTCCATTTCTCAACTACAGTAGAGCCCCATAAAAATTTACATTTTTTTTTAACAGGTTATATACATAACATTGGACAAAGGGGGTTTAAACAATTCTTAAAAAAAGTTTTGAATCTTTTCCCCTCCCATCCAATCAAATTCAAAACCCCCAAATTTTCCCCAAAAGTCAATTCTCCAGTAAAAAAAAGAAAAATAAGTAAACTAAAAACCCAAAACCCTTAGGGGAAAACTAAATAACCATCTGAAAGTAAGCATCTCAAACCCTCATCAGCTATGTTACAGACAGTATCACAGAATAAGCACCATACAAAAGGACCTTACTACTAAAATATAACTTTTAATTAGACCAGTTTAAAAAAATCACACAATACTATTATCTATACAGGCAGTCCCCGGGTTACAAACAGGATAGGGACTGTAGCTTTGTTCTTAAGTTGAAATTATATGTAAGTTGAAACAAGTATATTTATTAAATGTAATTCCAGCAAAAAAAAAAATTTTTAGTTTTTAATCGTACAGGGAAGGGTTTTTACATTTGTTTTGTTGTCTGTGACCTTTTTTTTAGAAGATTTCACCTAACGTTCTGTATATCATTTGAAGCTGTGGCATGCTGGCACTTGGTTATCATGGGGAGTGACTGAATGTTGAATGTCAGCCATGCCTCGTTTGTAACTAGGGGATGTATGTAAGTCGGAACGATGTAAGTCGGGGACTGCCTGTATATAGAAATTACCTCCTTAAAACATACAAACAAGACTAAGAACACTATCCTCATGTAGTCATATAGATACACAAACAGATATACATAGATACACAGGCAGTTAGTAATAATCAATATAAACTTCACATAAATGTATAAAGATACATATGATCTTACTCACGGTTAGTTGACCACCTTTCAGTAATTCACCATCTAGTTATTCCATTAATCCTGAGAAAAAGACAAAAGTAAATATTCCTCCAGCTCACCTGATTCCTAAAACAGATGGAGTTTTCATCCCAAAAGGGATGGCCCCATTTAACGGTGCATCGCACAACCTCTAGGTGTACTTATAAATGTAGAGGCAAACTTTTTACAGATGCAGTCATCTTAGCAAAAAAGTTTTTCTTTCAATAAAGAAAAACTAAAATAATCCTGACGTGTTTCCCCCTCGCAATAAACCAGGGGTTCTTCAGGGGATTTACATTCCTAGATATGGCATGCAAAGATGGACCCGCAATAGAGTCCTCTGTAGTCTTGATAGACCAAATGATAAAGGGTCTTTAATTAATGTTACAGACAGCCAAAGACTTTAAATGGAGCTGCAGTGCACATGTTTGACCACTGGTCCATTCAAGTACTTACCATAGTGAGGAAGAACAGGGAACTTAGGGCCTTTGTTTAAATGATCAGTAGGGGCCCCAAAGTGGGACCAATGGATCAGAAAATTTACCCCCTACCTTTTTTTATTTATTAATTTTATTTTTTATATTTGTGTAATATAGATGAATAGAAAAGGCTAGTTCCTTTTAAGAAACACTAACAAAATTGAGGTAAAGTAAAGGGTCTCTTATTCTAATACCAACAATTATCATCCCCATTTTGCTATTATTGTAACATAGATCAATAGAAAAGTCTAGTCCCTTTTAAGAAACACTAACAGGATAAGAGGTAGAATGAAAGGGTTCCTCATGATTGGTTACCTGATTGCTTTAATGGTTCCACTTTGTTAAACGCAGTGTGATCAAAACCACAAGACCTCAAAATGCTAAAACTTGTAGCAGGTTTTTACTACCATTATTTTATGCTCCTGTATTTGCTTTATCTACAATAAAGTTTTTTTCACCGTGAGCGCATGACCCTGAGTTTCCTACATTAGATGGCGATGTTGCTCTACCTAGGACACAAGATTTCCTATCTGTATGGTTTGTTATACTGTACAAGCCGATGGTGGGTCCAAGACGCTGTTATGCGTACACCCTGACACAGAGAAGGACAGGTCTCAGCAAGACTACGAATACCTGGAGGGTGAGCCAAATCTTTATATTTACAGTGGGTACAGAAAGTATTCAGACCCCTTTAAATTTTTCACTCTTTCTTTCATTGCAGCCATTTGGTAAGATCCAAAAAGTTAATTTTTTTGCTCATTAATGTACACTTTGCACCCCATCTTGAAAGAAAAAAACAGACATGTAGATATTTTTGCAAATTTATTAAACAATAAAAACTGAAATATCACATGGTCATAAGTATTCAGACCCTTTGCTGTGACACTCATATTTAGTCACAGCTTCCATTTCCTTCTGATCCTCCTTGAGATGGTTCTACTCCTTCATTGGAGTCCAGCTGTGTTTAATTAAACTGATTGGACTTGATTAGGAAAGGTACACACCTGCCATTTTAAGACCTTACAGCTCATAATGCATGTCTGAGCACATGAGAATCATGAGGTCTAAGGAACTGCCCAAGGCACAGATCTGGCCAAGGTTACAAAAGCATTTCTCAAGTCTCCTAAGAGCACAGTGGCCTCCATAATCCTAAAATTAAAGAAGTTTGGGACGATCACAACTCTTCCTCGACCTGGCCATCCAGCCAAACTAAGCAATCATGGGAGAAGAGCGGTAAAGAAGAACCCCAAGATCACTGTGGCTGAGTTCAAGAGATAGTGGGGGCATCAGGTCTCTGAAGTGGCATCAATATACAGACAATAAAACTTTTGCCCTCTCCTTTAATTTGTGTGTGTTTTCTCAGGTAATTTGTTATACCTTGCCATTAAAGTGATGCTCTCACCATGCTGTTTCACGGAGCCTGTTCTTCACATCCAGCTTCATACTCACACTTCCTAGTAAGGCTGTGGATGGGTTTATAGCAAAGCCTGTTACAGTGACATAAATGCTGGAGATTTGTAAACTCTCTTGCACAAGGCTACAAAACTCAAAAGGGTGAAACTTTGACAGTAACATAGATAAACAAGCTCCTGTGCCACTGATAACACTAAGCAGGGAGTGAGTCACCATGGTCTGACAGGGCAGCTGAAGCAATGAGAGCAGAGAGAAATGGTTGGTAACCTAGGGAAGCCTGTGTAAAAACAGTTAAATGATCTCCTCTATCGCCTAAATAAATTATTTGATAATAACCTTTATTTACATTTGCCTACATGTTTAAAGCTAATTACTGTGGTAAGAAAACCTCATTAAGTAGTATCAAAATTAGATTGTGTATCTTATAAACAAAAGGACGTATCCCTTAACAATGATTATGGAGCTGATCCCCTTTTTGCTTGGCATACCAGCCTTGAAATTCTCATTGTATATTCATAGGGCTTCATATCCATTTAGTAATATGAGTAGAAATATGGTTGGAAAATAACTCAGAATACAAAGCCTACATATCAAGATAATGGGGTTATTTGATCTAGGAATCATAATCAATAAATCTTCTGATAAACATTCCAATGTATTTAATACTTTGAAAAGCAGTGGAAGGTTTTTTTCTTTAGTTACTAGAGAATTCAACAATCCCAATCTGTAATTAGAATGTGTGAATTAACAACATGTGTCCTTATAACTACATAGGGATACAAGGCCTGCGTCCTTCTGCATGACTTGCTGTTTTGTTTTCACCCTGGAACATGTAGAACCAGTAGCATAACTATAGTGGAGGCAGAAGTAGCAGCCCTTACTGGGCCCAGGAGGATGAGGGGCCCAAAAGTTCCTCTGCCATATAAGAAGACGCCAGTAGTATGGCCCATGGTGGGGGGGGGGGGGGCTTTTATTTTTTTGCACCAGGGCCCATGAGATTAAAGTCACACCCTTGTTTGAAACACTTGATAATATTTATAAAGCTTATGTAGCTTACAATTATCAATTAACTAAGAGGCCTTCAGAATGACCCACTCTATTGCTAATGTTAGTCTGTGGGAGATGTATACAGTACACTTCACTTTGGCCTCACTTTGTAATTCAAATGGATGAAATTGACAAAAGTGGTATTACTTAGAGTTACTCCTATTTCTGCATTTTGTGATGGCTTTGTGATGGCAATGCAAATGGGGCTATTGTCACTGATTTTGAAGAAAAATGCCAACAAAACCATCCGATTGAGGTTAATTTAGATTCTTTACACTAACCAGTAACACAACAGCCAATGACAACCAAATTTATATGTAGAATAACTTACTATGAAGGAATGTGTTGTGCAATTTGGTGAACCGCATATTAAATAATACGAGCTGTCCTATTAAGGCAACCAAGTGATCACCGGCATGGCCAGTTTCTGTTTTGTCCGACTGCAGAGGTGATAGCATATCACATGCCTACCAGTTAAATGAACTGCCAGCCATGTAATCAGTGGGTGGGTTTGGTCTGCCAGGGTTAGAGCTGTTAGTTAGAGACTCTTCACTCTGGCTTATTAAGAATAGCCACAAGACCCCTACTTCAAGGCATACTTAAGGGGACATGTATGAAAACTTTCTAGGTCTAAGACTTGCTTTGTTCCCCATAGCAACCAATCAGAGCTCCCCTTTTATTTTTTCAGAGCACTATATAAAATGAAAGGGGCGCTCTGATTGGTTGCTATGGGCAACAAAAAAAGTCTTAGTCCTAGACAGTTTTCATACATATCCCCCTTAATGAACCAAAATAAAGGGAAAATAAACTTAATTTATTCTGCATAGGGAATAATTAACTACAGAATTCTCAGTATTCATGTTAGTTTGATCAATTCCGGTGTTAAATAATATAAATAATAAAACTTTCTTAACACCTCATAAATGTTTTTGATACCTGGAACAGAATCTAATTGTATGTCTTGCTTACAATATTTAAAAGAGTCTAATCCTCTTAGTTACATTTTAGTTGTGTTCGACAGATCTCAATGCTCTAAATATTAAAATGGGTGGTCTGTGTCCTTATACATGGCTTTCTGTCCCACTTACACCTTGAGAACTGCTCATTTGGAAAATGTCATATTTACATAATATTAATAAAGCCTACATCTGCCAACAACACGTGTCTCCGTTTTATTATGAAGACAGATGGAATAATGACCGGTAATGCAGAAGTGTAGTTCTAATAAGTTAGGGTCAAATTTCTGGTAGTGATGTCTGTTTGCCATGACAAAATCCAACCTGCCTGTAGTATGACTGCACCAGCTAGTCAAACATGCAGAGAATTACAATTTGAAGACACTGGAACATAATTTACAGAATGAAAATTAATGTTGGGTGCGACTTGGGGCCCCAGGTATGAACTTGTGCCGCCCAATCGGCAAGCAAACGACTCTACAGTCATGAGAAAAAGAAAGTACACCCTCTTTGAAATGTAAGCTCTTGCAAATCAGGATGTAATAAAAAAAGTGATCCTTAACTCCTTAAAGATGTAGCTATCGTCTTTTTTTTGTTTGTTTCTTTCACCAGGGGGATCCAAATGTGATCAAATAATATTTTACTGCTTGCAAATAAAAGAAAGCAACAAATAAGGGTCTGGTAACTTTGTATATCAAAACACCTCTCCAGTTCATTGTAGAAATACCGTAGATTTACCCTTATACAAAAGAAGGGCAAGGTGCACCCCATAAACAAGTTCAAGCCAGCTTTCCTTTTCTTATCTTACCAAAATACAGCAGAAAGTCTCTTGGAATAAATTATTAACCCATTAGGCTCTCACATCCTTTTCTGTAGGACTTTATCAGTCTCTCACGCCATTCTGGAATAATTTTTCCCCTCTTTTCTTTACAGCATGCTTTGGTTCATTGATATTTGTTTATGCACAGCTCTCTTAACCAGTTCCTAATCAGATTGTTTAGCCCATTTGCTGATCCTTCCTTCCTTTCTTCCTTCCTTCCTTTCTTCCTTCCATAACAAAAGTGGCGCTAAAACAATTTTGTGATTGTGTCACTTTTCTGTCACAGACATTTATAAGGGATGTAGCCCAAACCCTAAAACAGTGGAAACCCAAACCAGATAGTGAAATACAAATTATCGGTTAAGAGAAAATGTTTTCACTGCTGCACATTTGTGCTGGGTGTTTTATACCACTCCAGTCAACACGTTGCATGGTTGGCTATCATGCAGTTGCTCTGTGGGCTTAAATCGTATTGTGGCTAGTTCTAAACACTTTGAATTCACAATAATACCTCGTTCATAATTTATGCACTATATTAAAACATGTGCAAAAAAATGTGTTTCAACTATTTTTATGACTTCTTTTTTTACAAACTCTTTTGGTGGCTTTATTTCCCCATAAAAAAGCCTGTTTTTCAAGTTCAATATAGAAGCCCATGAAAAAACACCAGAAACGTGCCATATGTAGAGTATGCTACCTACTGAAAAAAGACATAAACAAAAATTCTGTTTGTGTAGACATTTAGACATCTGGCCACAGTGTTTTTTTATTAGAAAATTGCTCTTAAAATCAAAAATGTTGCAAGACAAACCCTGCAAAACTATGTGACCCCAGCCCAAAAGAATTTACAATTAAGGCCAGATTCACAATTGCATTTGGAGCCTCCATCAAAGATGTAGGACCAGATACATTTTACAACAGACACCAAAAGTGCCAAACAAACCCCATTGAGTCTGTTGCGTTTCCGACAGAAATTGCGTGTGAAACAAGTGTAAAGCCAGGCTGATCGGGGCAGATCTATCACATCAGGAATTTCAAAAAATGACTTAAAGTGGCACCTGTCACCTGTTGCTATAAATGTTTGTCAATGTAGATAGCATTTCCTTGTGCTTGATTTTGCAATGTGTGTAGCTAAAACACCTAGACTTGGTAAGGTGGGTCATCTACATACTTTTAGTGTACAGGGGTGTCAAACTCCAAAACACAGTGAGCCAAAATTAAAAACTTCAACAAAGTCACAGGCCAACTTTAAAATGCATTGAAAAATGTCTACAATTCATGACGTTTTTTTCTTCTCATTAGATATAACGCTTAACAGAGTTAATAGGATTAGTGAAGTTAATTAGGGTTAAGAGCCAATGAAGAGCTGTATGTGCTTTAAGTGGATGATGAAAGATGTCCTTCTGCTCATTCCCTTCTGTGTTGCTGTGGCATGAAAGAACCCTGTCTTTTCCCTCAAGTGTTTTTTTTTTCCACCACTGCATTATGTCCTAGTATGCACTTAGGGCCAGAGATACAGTCTGGTACCCACTTTGTATTGACCACAGTAAGTTATCTCACTGAATCCTGTGGTCTTTACAGCACATCTTATCTGCTGCACGGTGCAGTGTCTGTTTGGAGTACCCTGCTGCCTGCAGGGATGCTGGGGCTTAAAAAGAACTGAAAGGGTTAAGTGTTAAGGCTCTGAATCCTCGATTCTCCCTGGGAGCTCCTCTTATCTTACCAGTCATCCCACTGTGCCTCATGGTTTGTCCCGGTGATTGATTTCTCTGGTTATGTGGTTCATTTTCTGCATGGGAGAGGGGCTGAGTGAGAGAAGTGTAATAACATATTTAAAGATGGGAGAATTGATTCTAAAGAAGTGGAATTCGTTTAGAATTTCAGGAAAACTTCGGTTATGAACGAAGTCGAAGTTTGGTGGACTTCGGGTGAATGAAGTGTGCTTTTGAATGATAAAATGGCTGCGAGCACATGGCGTTACATTGGGCAAAGCACTCTGGGAGGAAGAAGGGCATAGCCTGCATGACATGTGCAGAGATGAAGCCAATCAGAGACCGGCGGGATTCTGTGTCGTCACCGCACTATATATGTCCGGGCGCGACGCTGGGAGCTCATACCGCTCTCACTGTACTGATTAGGGAAGGTGCTACCGAGGCTGCTTATAATAGCTCTTACTGAAGAACTGATTTTTATACAGTGATTTTTGTGGGGTGTCTCAGCTTGTCTCAGAGACTGCTTCTCTTAAAGGAGTTGTCTCCCTACAGAGTTTCACAGAATGCATGAATGAAATACTCTGTCACTTCCTGGTTCAGACTGACTCATTTGCATACAGCTCCATGCTCCGTGCTTTCAGTTGCTAATTAGCTCAGATTAGCAAAGAAGCTTTTCAAACTGCTCTCAGAAGGCTTTATCTGATCCCCAAAACAAAAGCCCTAATTCCCAGTTCTGTTTATTTTACATAAATCAAGCTTTTAACTGCTCAGCAGCAGGAGCACTGCTGGGACCTGTGTGATGACATCACTCACAGTTATCTCATTGAACAAACAGCAGGGGGAGAATTGTTTACAGGTCTGTTACTGAGGGAACTGAAATAGCCAGGGGTCATAAATTCACTTGTATCTCCTTAGGGAAAAAGAGGAACAAAGAAATATATTTGGAAAATGTTTTTATTTTGTGTTCCCTACAATTTAAAAAGCTATTCTTTGTAGCGAGACACCCCCTTTACGTTCTATTTCGTTTTTTTTTGGCTATTGGATCTGAAGTCCAGTGTGCGTCCACTGCAGCTGCATATACATTTAATGCTATCTGCCACAGCACATTGAATTATCCAAGGGGGATCTAAGTCAGTTCCTGTTGTATTCATTTAAAGAAACAGCGTTTTTACAATACAAATACCACTTCATTTTTGGCTGCTCAATTCTTTTTTCGCAATTTACATCCAGGGGTTAATTAAGCATTGTTTTTCTACTGTGGTGACTCCAAGAAACTGTCTTTTTTCACCGCCAAAAAATACAATTTTCCTGTAGCATAATTCACAAGCGAAGGTTAATTACAATTTTTTCTCTTGTTGTGTAGCGTAAAACATACGCCATTGTAACACGCTACAAAGCTAGTAGTTTGTGGCTGCTCAATTCTTTTGCGCAATTTACATCCAGGGGTTAATTAAGCATTGTTTTTCTGCTGTGGTGACAAATTAAACGTCTTTTTCACCGCCAAAAAATTAAAATTTTTCCTTTTAGCCATAATTCACAAACGAAGGTTAATTACAATTTTTTCTCTTGTGTGTAGCGTCAAAAAATACGCCATTGTAACACGCTACAAAGCTAGTAGTTTGTGGCTGCTCAATTATTTTGCGCAATTTACATCCAGGGGTTAATTAAGCGTTGTTTTTCTGCTGTGGTGACAAAAATAAACTGTCTTTCACCGCCAAAAAATAAATTTTTCCTGTAGACTAATTCACAAGGGAAGTTTTAATACAATCTTTTCTTTGTTGTGTAGTGTAGAAAACACACCATTGTAACAGCTACAAAGCTCGTAGTGTTTGGTTGCTCAATTCTTTTGCGGGAATTTACATCCAGGGGTTAATTAAGCGTTGTTCTGCAGTTGTACTCAGTAAAAGAAACTTTTTTTTCACCGCCACAGAAGAAATTTGTAGCATTAATTCATATCGAAGGTTAATTAAGCCTGTTTGTGCTTTTATATTCAGTAAAATACACAGAGTTTATAAACGGCACATACAAGTCAATTTCTCCTGCCCATTTGTGGAGCGCAATTTATATCCAAGGGTTACCAAGCTTGTTACTGGGTTCATTTGGAGTCAAATACAGGGTGTGTATTTTTCATATACAGATTTTTCTTCATCAAACAGTGTCTGTACATTTAGAACAAACAGTATGTCAGACAGAGAGGGGGGCAGGTCTTCACCTGCGAGGGGCAGAGGCACAAACATTCCAGGCCCCGGTTGCAGCACAGCAAGGGGACGCCGCAGCAGGGGTCACTCGGTGAGGCCACAACTGCCTCTGTCATCTAGCGGCCGTGTGTTGTTCAGCAACCCAATGGTTCTTGATTGGTTGACTAGGTCATCCACTTCCTCCCAGATGACATCTGACAACCCCAGTCAAGAGTCGGTGGGAACTTCAGACACAACCTTAGTTGGCATGGCCGGGAGCGGGTCAGCGGCCCTCACCTGTCCTCAACCCGCCTCTGTCCCATCCGATTCCCTCAGCCAGAGATCTACTAAGTGGTCTGGGCTCAGCGCCACTAAATAGCGAGGATGAACAATTTGAGGAGGGCAGTCAGCAGCTACTTGGCAGCGAAGAAATGGGACCAATATCCCCTGCGTCTTGCAGTAGGCGGCAAAGTATAGATGTTGAGAGTGGCATGGGAGGTCATGTTGTGAGGGGTCAGCCTCTATATACCAAGACCGGTGATGAGGACAGCAGTGACGATGAAACACAAATAGATGATGATGTAGCCGACCGCACTTGGGAGCCGGGTGAGGCAAGGGCTTCATCATCGTCAGGAGAAGAGGGCGTCCGCTTGCGCGCCAGGCAGAGACGCAGCCAGCAAGTGGGTCGCGTGGCCGTGTGTCAGCAGGATAGCAGCAGTGTGAGGTCGGGAGCCAAGCGGCTACGGGGTAAAAAACCCACTTCGCAGGTCCAAGAAACTAGCGGCACAGGGCCCAGCGAGGCAGCAGCGGCAGTAGTCACTCAGTGCGGAGCGTTGGCGGTAAAATCCGATACTTGGCGGTGTGGCAGTTCTTTGCTAAGACACCGGAGGAGCCGAATATGGGTATATGTAGAATCTGGTGGCAGAAAGTGAAGCGTGGCCAGGGAGCTAACGTTGGCAACACGGCCCTGCGTCAACACCTGCAGCGTCACCATCCGGTGGCCTGGGAGAAACGTGGCTCAGATGTGGTGGTCCATCCTGCCGCCGCAGCAACAGCAGCAGCAGCGCCCAGTGGCACGCATGCCAGTGCAGCCAGTCAAGGCTTCACCACCTCTGCAGAAGGGAGCTGTTTCTCTTTGACATCATCTCCCGGTCCAGATGCTCCTGCTCCTCGCTACTCATGGCGCCAGCAGTCGTTCAGCGAGGCGATTGCAAAGAGACAACAGTATGCGTCCAACCATCCTAAGGTGCAGAAGCTGACCATTCTCCTGTCCAAGTTGTTGGTGCTGCAGTCCCTCCCTTTCCAAATGGTGGACTCTGCACCATTCAGAGAACTAATGGCTTGTGCCTAGCCGAGATGGAGAATTCCAAGCCGAAATTTCTTTTCCAAAAAAGCAGTACCAGCACTTCATAAATATGTAGAACAGAAGGTGGGCCAGTCCTTGAGCTTATCGGTTTGTTCCAAGGTGCACGGTAGCGCAGACGTCTGGAGCTGTAACTACAGTCAGGGCCAGTACATGTCCTTTATGGCCCACTGGGTGAATATGCTTCCAACCCAGGCACACCAACAACTTGGACAGGAGATGGCGCTTTCTCTTCCACGTTGTCAAACTGCGGCTCCTGCGCCAATGTCCGCCTCCTCCTCCTCCACCACCACCACCATCTCAGCCTCCACAAGTACTGCTCCATCATACCACATGTGTAGGGCACAGCGGTGTCACGCAGTTCTACACCTGGCTTGGCTCGGCGAACGAAGTCACACAGGGGAGGAACTGCTCCTCGTCATGCAGCAAGAAATCGATGTGTGGCTTTCTCCGCGCCAACTGCAAATGGGAACCATGGTGACGGACAAAGGGAGGAACATGGTGTCCGAGCTGCACCGAGGAGGGATGGTCCATGCGCCCTGCATGGCGCACGTGTTCAATCTGTTGTCAAAAGGTTCCTGAATAGTGTTGAGCGATTGCGTTGGCTATAGAGATCGATCTATAGTCGATAGTACAGGCCCGTATCGATTTAAGGTTTATCGTAGTGAGATCGATATGCGCGATGACCATTAAAGTATAATGGGACGAGCAACAAACACCTTCATTAATTATACACCCAAACAAGGCTGGAGAAAGAAGCTGAATTAAACATCCACTAACAGTCATATGGATACGTGCTTCATCTTGGCAACCACTTAGGTTATAAAAGTCACAGAAAAAAAGTCACAGGACCATTTACTATCCATGTCTTGTACCACAGCGCTGACCTTAAACCTGCATCACCCACAAATTAAAAAGTGCCAGAAGGCAGTATGATTTGAACATCATGTTACTTGAACTGGACATTGAATATCACCTGTCCTGGAAACGCAGCAATGAGCCCCAAACCTGCATGACCCATCGTTTAAAAAGCTGCCGCCACAAAAAAAGGAGTCCTTCAACCACATTTTAGTTGAACTGAACATTGACTATACCTTGTCATGGTCACACAGCTTGAGCCCCAAACCTGCATGACCCCCACATTTAAAACAGTGCCGGAAAAAAAAGGAGTCTTTCAACCACCAATTTAGTTTCACTGGACATTGGACATATACCTGTCCTGGGCCACAGCATGAGGCCCAAACACTGCCTTCGACCCCCACATTCTATAAAGTGACGGAAAAAGGAGTCTTTCACCCACCATTTTAGTTTCACTGGACTTTGACTATACTGTCCTGGGCCACAGCATGAGCCCCAAACCTGCAATGACCCACACATTTAAAAGTGCCGGAAAAAAGGAGTCTTTCACCACCATTTTAGTTGAACTGGACATGCTATAACTGTCCTGGGCCACACATGAGCCCAAACCTGCATGACTCCCCACATTTAAAGTGCCTGAAAACTGGAAGTCCTTTCCAACCACCATTTTAGTTTCACTGGACATTGACTATACCTGTCCTGGGCCACAGCATGAGCCCCAAACCTGCATGACCACAACATTTTAAGAGTGCCGGAAAAAAGGAGTCTGTTCATCCACCATTTTAGTTTAATGGTCATTTGGACTTAACCTGTCCTGGGCCACAGCATGAGCCCAAACCTGCATGACCCCCACATTTAAAAAGTTGCCGGGAAAAAGGAGTCTTTCAACCACCATTTTAGTTGAAAACTGGACATTGACTATACCTCGTACTGGGGCACAGATGACCCCACTCATTTAAAAAGTGCCGGAAAAAGGATAGGTCTTTCAACCACAATTTTAGTTTCACTGGAATTGACTATACCTGTCCCTGGGCAACAGCATGACCCAGGGCTGGAGTTACAGTGGGGTGCGTGTTTGAAAACCCAAGGCTGGCGTCCGGTCATCTATTAACACGCAGGTTAAAATGCCCTGATGACGCCAGGAAGCAACGAAAACTGTCGGCTGAAGCAGAGTGCGAAGCGGAGAAGTGTGAGAACTCTCAATCTTCCTCTGTACACAGCAATACCTGGGTTAGCGCTTGCACCTCCGATTTGAGTGTGGCCCATTGTGCTTCAACTTGGAAATACTGCGTGGGTTAACGCTCTCTGGTTACACCAGTGCCCTTTATCTTGGCATTCTTTTTCTCATTTTACTCACGTGCTGGAGGAAAATGGTATCTGTTACTTTGTTCTCTGGTTCCGTGCTCCATACATTCATGTCCTCGAATAACCTACAATCTGGTCAAGTTTTCTGTACCTCCCTTGTACAATTCAGAGGAATTTTTTAACAGCTATTTGTACGTGCAAGGTTTTTTAGTACTTTAATTCTAGAAAACACATTTTTAAAATAGGATGAATCCAACCATGTCTTTGTTTCTCTTTTTTTCATTGTATTAAATGGGTTGTCTCAATACAGGGATTGATAGCTTTATTAAAGATCTTGCAAAACAAGTCATTTTGCAATAATGTGTCCATTTAACAGTGACCTACATATTCCTGTTTCTGACAGCACCATCACCCTTGAGCCACTATTGCCAATTGTGAAGAACAATGTTCTGGTTAGAAACAACATTTTTTAGAATAGGACCTGTAGTATAGACGGCATGTTCACCAAGCAAAATGCCCCCAAAAATTCAAAAGAATGACCCTTGAGCATTTTGGTCAATTGTGAAGAACAATGTCTGTTAAAACAACATTTTTTTATATAGGACCTGTTGTATTGCTGCATTTCAAAGCAGCATGACAAAACAAAAAATTTAAATAGACTTCTCAGCCACTATTAAAAATTGTGAGAGAAAGAGAAATGCACTTAGAAGCCACATTTCTGTTCCAAAGGACCATAAATTATAGACTGTTATCTCACAGCAAACATGACCCCAAATAAATTTATAAATATGATTCTCAGCCCACAATATTAAAAATTGTGAGGGAGAAGAATGCCACTTAGAAGTCACATTTCTGTTCCAAAGGACATGATTATTGCTGTATCTCACGAGCAACATGACCTCAAAACCATTGAAATGCGGAAAACTCTTAAGATAAAGTGATTAAATAAATTGGAAATACGGTGTTTGTCATGAAACCTTGCTGTCTTTTACAGTCTCCTCACAGCAAAACAGCAAAAATGAACTGTTGGGGAAAAAAGAGAATAAAATTTGCAGTAAGGAAATGATAATTTTAAAAAAAACTTTTTCAAGAGGACCATTTCTAGTGTTTAAAAGGAATGTGCAAGTAGACTGGCAACTAATTGGTGACCCTCGGCAATTGGGGCCCACAAACATAATTCAGAGATCCATGCCTGATTCATCTGATGAAAGTTCAAACGACCACATTATCTGTGGAAAGACGGATGCGTTTGTCTGTAATGACTTCCTCCAGCTGTGCTGAAGGTCAGGCTCAGATATGAAGCTGGTTGCTGGGGCAGGACAACAACCTCTATGGCGTGACGAGCCAGCTCGGGCCATTCAGTCCATTTTGGATACTCGAAGTCTATTGGTCCGGAACACATACAAAAACATCGGTGTTGAGACGCAGATAGTCGTGCACCATGATCTTAAGCTGGTCTCTGTGTGTTGGATGTGTGCCCTGCATTGCATGCGTTGGTGAGGTGGTAAACAAAGATTGCCAGAGGTCACCCATTAGGCTTCTGCCACCTTGCGCTGCCGCTACGGCTACTTGGCACTCTACTGCTGTCACGTCGCTGATGTTGTTCCACCGTGACATTTGGGGAACGTGAAGCAGACGCAACAGATGTCTCCAGTTGATCAATCAGCAAGGTCTCCATTTCCTGCATTTTACTCTCTATTTGGGTGGGTGGAAGGAAAGTGCTGAGTTTTGTTTTGTACCGGGGATCCAGGAGGGTGGCCACCCAGTAACTGTTGTTCATTTTGATGGCCTTAATGCGAGGATCATGTTGGAGGAAATGGAGCATCCAAGCACTCATGTGAGAGATGGAGCCTTGATTTCCCAAGCCTCTGGGTCGAGGGGCACTAGCAAATTGATCTTCCTCATCTTCCTCCTCCGCCTCAAATTCGCGCCAACCTCTTTCCAAGGCAGGGACGTCGGTAACGTCGGTGTCTAGGAATACCTCCTCCTCCTCCTCCTCCGCTGCCTCCGGCACAGCTTCAACACAGCCCTGACTTGCCTGAGATGATGCACCTGAGAGCTGATGCGCCACCTTGCACTAGCTCTGGACCCCGAACCACTGCCTAATGAAGACCGATGAAATTGTGAAACTGTCGGGCCTTGTGGATTTGACGGAGAGAAAGGCTCCGTGTCCGCATCTGTGTCCGTCTCCTCCTCCGTCGCTGGCGGGACCTGTTGTTTCAGAGTGTCCAACGATCGTTCCAGAACTAAGATCACCACAATGCTCATGCTGACAAGGGCATTGTCCGCACTGACCATTTTGGTGGCTTCTTCAAAACTGGCAAGGATGGTGCAGAGCTCTTTCACCTGCCTCCACTCTCGGTGGTCAACACCCCGAGGTCCGCACCGCTGCTTGTCAGGCCATGTGTCACTTCGTACTGCGTAATGGCATTGCGCTGCTGCCACAATCGCTGGAGCATGTGGAGGGTGGAATTCCAGCGTGTTGCCACGTCAACAATGAGACGGTTGACGGGGAGGCCGAGCTGACGCTGCAACGCAGCCAGGCGGGACGAAGCAGGGTGCGAACGGCGGAAGTGCGAACTTAGACTTCGAGCCTTCCTCAGCAGGCAGTCCAGACCCGGGTAGCTCTTTAGAAATTTCTGGACGACAAGGTTCATGACATGTGCCAGGCAAGGGATGTGCTCCAGCCTACCGATCTTAAGGGCGGCCAGCAGATTTCGCCCGTTATCGCACACCACCTTGCCTGGCACAAGGTTCTTGGCACCCAGCCAGCGCTCGGTCTCGTTGCGGAGAGCCGTCCACAGCTCCTGACCTGTGTGTGGACGGTCTCCAAGACAGATTAATTTCAACACGGCCTGGTTTCTCTGGGCACGTGATGCCACCAGAGGACCTTGGGGGAAAGAACCCTGCACCATCCCTGCGGTTTTGAAGAGCGTGCGCGAGCCTGAGAGCCACCGTCACCCCAGAGACATCCACCCAGCTCACCCAGTGAGCTGTCACAGAGATATAGCGGCCTTGGCCGTGCTTACTAGTCCATGTGTCGGTGGTCAGATGGACTTTTCCGGCCACAGATGCAGACAACGCGCTTGAAATTTTAGATGACACGTGGCTGGCCAGGGCAGGGACGGCTTTTCTGGCAAAGAAATGCCTGCTCGGCATCTGGTATTGGGGGCAGGCAAGGGCCATGACGTGGCGGAACCCATCTGTGTCCACCAGACGGAAAGGCAACATTTCCAAGGCCAAAAGCCTGGCAATGCCGACATTCAGGCTTTTGGCTTTGGGATGGTTTGGGTTAAAGTGTTTCTTCTGCTCCCAAACCTGGAAGACAGAAGGCTGGCTGCTAGACTGGCCGCTGTACGGCGTGCAGGTCGTCAAACTGGCGGAAGGAGAAGGGGTAGGATGGGTCTCTGGTGGTGCTGGTGGTACTCGGGCGACGGTGGAGGCTGAAGCGGAGGCTGATCCCTGATCATGACTCTGAGAGACATGGGCAGCTGAGGAACGCTTGGTGGTGGCGGAGGAGGAGGAGGCGGAGACAGAGGGTGTGACAGTGGTTGGAGGCCCGGCGTCGGTCTGGCCTTTTTTGGCCAAGTGTTGCCTCCATTTCAACTCATGCATTCGCTGCATGTGACTAGACATGTTGGTGGTGGTTAACCACCTAAGGTTCTTGCCTCTACTTATGCGTTTACGGCAAAGGCGGCATATGACATCGCTGGGTGAATCAGAGGCTTGCTCAAAGAAGGCCCAGGCTTGAGAGGTCCTGGACCTTTTTGACGGCGATAAGCGAGGAGCGGGGTTTGCGCTGACCGTGGCTGGCGGAATCATATCAGCGGACTTCTGCGACCGCCCTCTCCCTTTTTGAGGCGGAACCCGTACTGACACTACCCCATCGTCTTCCTCCTCGTCCAGTGATGAAGCGCTCGCAAGCAAATTCTGCTGAAAAGACCACGTTGGATCCGCAATGTCGTCATCATCATCATCAACACAGGTGACTTCGTCGTCCTGACATTCTGCATCCAGGAGCTGCGGGCTACAAGCAAGAGGGACTGCATGGCGTTGCCGAGTCCGCCGGGGATTTTTGCGATTGACCGGCTTCCTTCTCCTCCCTGAGGGCATAGGAACTGTGCGTCAGAGCAAAGAAATCATCCTCTTTGCCTCTTGATTTTTAACATGCCTTCTGACCCCAACCGCATTTGTCATCAAGAGGTCTTCAGAAAATGGATTAACCACAAGTGTTGGGTAACGAGTTGACATTTGGGCTGCTTTCATGTTGGACGGATGAGGGGTGATGATGATGACGACATTTGTGGCCGTGACTGGGAGGACGAGGAGATAAGGACTTGCTGGATGCAGGTTGCATTAACAATGAAGGGAAGATTGGCGACGTGTTCTGTTACTGCGATTCACAGGGCCTGACCAGCGATGACTGAGCTGACGGTCCTGCAACTGAGTTTCCGGCTGGCATGCGTGTTGTCGCGCATGGAAGGGCACCTTCTCTCGTACTCTACCTCCATGTTCTACCCCCTCTTTGCTCGCTTACACCTGAATTTCGCTCCATGTCAGCAATATAAAAATTTGAGAGGGTTGGAAGAATATGGAAAGTCTCTTAAAGACGGCATATCACAGTATTCTCAAATCCTCATATCAAAAACAAAATTGGCTGGAACAAATTTAACTGCCCAAAAGTAGATCTATCAACAAAGCTTGACTGGGACAAAAGTGAAAAAAACACGTATCTGAAATGTTTAACGGAATTAAAAGGTAATTTTTGGCACCTTTCAATTCACTGTGGTGGACTACAAAATTGCTGTATTCAAATTTAAATGCAAAGTAGATTCTATCAACAAAGGGGCTGCGCCCAAAGTGAAAAAACCGTATCTGAATGTTTTTATTCGGATAATAAAAGGTTTTTTGCCACCTATCAATTCACATGTGGTGGACTACAAAAATTGCTGTATTCACATTTTAAGTGCATGGTGCCTCAATGAACAAAGCTGGTAGGAGCGCCCAAAGTGAAAAACACTTATCTGTAATGTATTGGATAATAAAGTATTTTTTTGGCTCATATCAATTAACCTGTGGTGACTACAAAATTGTGATTTCACATTTTTAAGTGCAAGTGTTGCCTCATGACAAAGCTGTAGTGCGCACAAAAGTGAAAAACACGTTATCTGTAATGGTATTCGGAATATATAAGGTATATTATTGGCACCTTTCAATTCCTGTGGTGACTTACAAATTTGTGTATTCCATTTAAGTGCAAAGGTGCCTCACTCATGATCATAAGATGTAGGCGCCAAAAGTGAAAAAAACACGTATCTGAAATGTATTCGGATAATATAGGTTTTTTTGGCACCTTTCAATTCACCTGTGGTGACTACAAAATTGCTGTATTCACATTTAAGTGCAAGGTGCCTCAGTGAACAAAGCTGTAGTGCGCCAAAAGTGAAAAAAACACGTATCTGAATGTATTCGGATAAATAAAAGGTATTTTTGGCACCTTTCAATTCACCTGTGGTGACTACAAAATTGCTGTATTCCATTTAAGTGCAAGGTGCCTCAATGAACAAAGCTGATAGTGCGCAAAGTGAAAAAAATACACTATCTGTAATGTATCGGATAATAAAAGGTATTTTTGGCAGCTATCAACCCTGTGCTGACTACAAAATTGCTGGATTCTAATTTAACTGCAAGGTGGCTATATCAACAAAAGCGGGAATGGGCAAATTGAAAAAGAACACCTATCTGAAATGTATACGATAATAAAGGGAGTTTTGCCCCTAAAAAAGAGCCCTGCAGTTACTAGAAAAGATGTGTATCCTAATATAAGTTCAGGCTGCCCAATATCCAGTAAATATTTCAATAGAAAACTGTTAATAATAAAGCTATTGCAGTGCAATATCTACACTAAGTCTTGGTGAACTTTATCCAGTGTTCTTTATAGAGCTTGTCTGTGTTCGCCACGCGGGCGCCCCCCCCCCCCGCTCCCTCCAGTGAAGTTACAGCGGTAGATGGTCCTTTACAAGTCTCTACCTAACTACATAAAATCTTACAATCTCTTATCTAACAAGTTGTAAGGATCACAGCTAACAGTAAAGCTTTCTCTATGTGAAGAAATAGAATAATTTCGCTGAGCTGTTTGGACACAGGCAGAGTGCACGTCCTCCTGCTATGAGACGCTGAGAGACACTGATCATGAACAGGAAGGGCTGTTCTATGTAAAACGAGGTCATGTGATTTTTCCAGCCAATCGGAACCATACACATCCCAGTCATGACGTCGCACACACATCTCACCCTGCTCTATTCTGTTAGCTGATTTGCTGGCCGCCAAAATGACAGGAAGCGCCGAAAATGGCGCAATCTTAATAGATGATGCACAGAGTTTAGCCTTAATTATCGCATGATCTAAAAATTTCGATCAACATAAAAACTGTGCCGATTTCAACTTTGTCGATAATAATCGCTCAACACTAACCATGACCACATATCACCACTACATAGCAACCTTAATAATGCTGCCTCACCATGACTACATATCACTACCACATAGTGACAGAATACTGCAAAACCATGACCACATATCACCACCACTTTGTTACTGAATAAAACCATGACACATCACCACCACATAGTGACTGAATAATACCACCACACCATGAACACATATATCATCAGTACATAGTGACTGAATAATATCTTTATATCATGACCACATATCACCACCACATTATGACTAAATAATACATCATACCATTACTGAATATAAATTATTATACCGCAGCCAATATTACAGGCACACAGTGACCATACAGAGATGAATACCAATTGTAAACAGGTTCTGCAGACATAACAGTAAAGTTACATCCAGGGACTCATAGGAGACCTCTCTGAAGAATTGTTCTCTTTCCTTTGTTTTTTCTCCATCTGGCCCAGACTGCCATGGCGTCTTCTCCCAGCTACGACTATTCTCGGTGGACTTAGCAAAAAATCTTACCACCGTGTGCCCCAAACAGTAAAAGTACCCCCAAGCAGCTATGGGGCTCCCATTTGTGCACAAAGTTTTAGTCTTGTTTACCAATATAGGAAGTAGTTAAATTCCCAAGGATAGTATGTAGGTACACCTCCAAACTAGGTAGACAGTCCTCAATTAGATAGGTGTATAGCGCACCATAAGGTAGGTAAACTTATAGGTCCCCCAATAGGTAGGTATCCTAGTCCCCTATTAAGTAGATAGGTAGTTATATAAGCCTCCAAATAAACAGAAATATAGATCCCTACTATTTAGTTATATAGGCCCTTGTAGGTAGTTATTTGCCCCCCTGTAGACAAGGTAGTTGCCCCCCGGGTATCCAGGCAGTTATTTGTCACCTAAAGCAATGTAGCTGCCCCCTGTAGCCAGGTAGTTATGTTTTACGTGTAGCCAGGTAGTTGCCCCCTGTAGCCACGTAGTAGCCCCCTGTAGTCAGGTAGTTATTTGCCCCCTGTAGCCAGGTAGTTGCCCAGTGTAGCCAGATAGTAGCTCCCTGTAGCCAGATAGTAGTCCCCTGTAGCCAGATAATTGCCCTCTGTAGCCAGGTAGATTCCCCCTGTAGCCAATAAGTTGCTCCCTGTAACCAGGTAGTAGCCCATTGTAGCCAGGTAATTGCCCCCTGTAGCCAATAAGTTGCCCCCTGTATCCTGGTAGATGTCCCCTGTAGCCTGTTAGTTATTTGCCACCTGTAGCCAGGTAGTAGCCCCCTGTTGCCAGGCAATTGCCTCCTGTAGCCAGTAATTAACCCCCTGTAGCTAATGAAAATAAAAAAAGGTACTCACCTTTCCATGTTCCCTCTCCTTGCAGCCAGGTCTCCCAGGGCAGAAGCTTAGGCTTCCGACCTAGGAGATCCAGCGTCACAGGGGGCGTGATGAAAGCCGTGCATCACATCCCCTGCAATGCTGATGTGTATGTACGATGCTCATTGAATGCTGTACATAAAAGTGATGAGGCAGGAGGGTAATGATCTGTCCTGCGTCTCCCTGTAAGAGCAGCTGCACTGTATGTGTGCAGCTGCAAACTTTGCAAAAGCATTTTAAAATGGCCGTTCAGAGTCAGAGAGCAATGAGCGGGCGAGGCAGACGGCTGCGGTGCATGTAGGAACGGCCCTACCCCAAACACCTCCAAGATGACCACTGCCTTGCTAAAGAAAAGTAAAGAGTAAAGGTGCTGTACTGACCAAACATGTCTCCAGACCTAAACCTATTGAACATCTGTTACAGGCAAAAAGAAAGAGAAAATGGAGACAGCGCTCACTATTTAGATAAAATTACATATTTAATTTTTTTAGGTATATACTACTCACCTCCTTGTGTTGTGCAAAATCCAGGCACAACACTTTGAGGTTCAATACAACAATTTTTCTGGACCTGTTGTAAACCAATGTCTGCTGCAGGGTGTCGGTTGGTCCTTCTCCTCTTAGGCCTCGTTCACACGGCTTATTTCGCCGCGTATTTGCCGACGGATTGACGATCGTCAATCCGTCGGCAAAAACAGTCAAAACAAGTCACAGCCTATTTTCTATTGATTTCAATAGAAAAAAACGGCTCGACGTTCACCACGACGCGTAGTTCCGTGCCGGAAGCCACCGCGGTTGGGCGACGGCAACCGGACGGAAAAACAATGTGCATGTCAATTATTTTTCGGACGGATTCACCACCTTCAATGATTGAGATGGTGAATCCTTTGGGAAAATCAGTTTTAAAATACATGCCACACTTAGTGGCAGTATTTGCAACTGATTTTCAACTGACTTCAGAACGTATTTACGATCGGCAATCCGATGTAAATACGTTCTGAAATAAGCCGTGTGAACATAGCCTTAGAAGTATAGGGGAGTTGTGGAATAAGATTCTTGCATAATGGGTAAAAGATTTCTTCCCCTTGGCTAGATCCGACCCAGAAAGGCTGCGCAGGACTGTAATTATTGTACTAAAAGATTATAGTTTTGTTTGCATACAGAGCTTCCTCTGTATGCAAATAAAACTATAATCTTTTAGTACAATAAGTACAGTCCTGCGTAGCCTTTCTGGGTCGGATTTAGCGAAGGGGAAGAAATCTTTTACCCATTGTGCAAGAATCTTATTGAACATCTGTGGGGCATCCTCAAAGAGAAGGTGGAAGAGCACAAGGTCTCTAACATCCACCAGCTCCGTGATGTCATCATAGAGGAGTGGAAGAGGATTCCAGTGGCTGCAACCTGTGAAACTCTTGTGAGCTCCATTCCCTAGAGAGTTAAAGGGGTTTTGCCACGATCTAATGTTGACGTGGGATCCTCCAAAATGGGTATTTAATCACTTCTCTAAATATATGTGATTAAAAAAAGGGAAGCCTGTGATAGCTGCAGCCTGGCTTAGATGCCCTTAGATTTCTGACATTTTACATTAGCTATGACCAGTGCTTGTGTTGTTTGCACTTCTTATCTGATGGCAGGGTACATGAAAGAGCTTTGAAGGGAGGGGGGAGAACAACGCCTTTGTCTGCTGTATAGAGAATCCACTGGTTGTAATCTAATTATCTGAGTAAACATGCAGACTCTCCCTGCTCAGCCATCCTCCCTCCCCCCAGCAGCAGTTCCTGAATGCTGCCTGTTTGGATCTTATCTTCTCTCCTGAGCAGATAAGAGGGAGAACACAAAACCCTTAGAGCTTTTACACAATACAGTTATCCTCTGTGGTTTAGCCAAACATGTTTGCTCAACTACAGAGACTGAATACCAGGAATGTGCATCGGAGGTGGTGCGATGACATCACAGAGGAGGCATTTTTTTTAACACAGAAAAACAACGCCCCTTTTTTCAAGGCTCAATAGGAGAGTATCAGCCTGTTAGTGAGAAAATCACTTCTTAGCAAAACCCCTTTAAGGCAGTGCTGGAAAATTATGGTGACCATACAAATATTGACACTTTGGGCACAATTTGTCGATTTTCACTTAGGGGTATACTCACTTTTGTTTCCAACGGCTTAGACATTGTTGGCTGTGTGTTGAGTTAGTTTGAGGGCACACCAAATTTACACTGTTATACAAGCTGTACACTGACTAATTTACATTGTATCAAAGTGTCATATCTTCAAGGAGACATGTATAAAAACTGTCTAGGTCTAAAACTTTCTTTGTTGCCCATAGCAACCAATCAGATCCCATAGCAACCAATCAGAACGCCCCTTTCATTTTTTCAGAGCACTATATGAAATGAAAGGGGCGCTCTGATTGGTTGCTAAGGGCAACAATAAAAGTCTTAGACCAAGACAGTTTTCAGACATGTGGCCCTTAGTGTTGTCCCATTAAAAGAGATGACGAATACTTAAGGGCCTTTTATATCTGACCTATTACACAGGATACCATCTAGTTGCAGAGATGTTTTTTCATGAAAGAGCAAGTTTATATTTTGACTTTTCAGTAACCTGCAGAACATACACATTTCTAAATAAACCTCACTGGTACTGTGTACTTTTTAATACATTATGGATGAAGGCAAGCTGTATTTTCATGGTGATTGCACAGTTTGGGGATTTTTGAGATTAGAAATCAGCGGGGCCTCTAAAATGCCTTCCAGCAATTCTTACAATAAGATTTAGTCATTCACTTGCAAGACTTTGCTAGGATAGTATGTATGTATGAAAATGCAACAGGTAGAATACTTTAAAGCAAACTGTTTTTGGAGCTTTTAAATCTAGCTACATACGACATTTCAGATACACTCAGGGCTGGGACAAGTTGTTTTGGTGCCCTCAACAAACACAGCCTTTACCACCCTCCGTCCCCATGAAAAATGAAAACCTCCCTGCACCCCCTTCCTGTCTGGCCTGAGGTGGCACCCTAGGTGCTCTCCTACCTCTGTCTACCCATCATCCCAGTCCTGGGATACAGACAATGTGTAAGAGGGGTGAAATGAGTGTGATGATGTGAACCCCTGTGTACGCAAAGTGACCTTTATTAATTAGTGTTAATATTGTGGGTGGCGTAGTGGAGGCATGAATATGGGTAACATATATATGTTTGTTACCCGTAATCAGGCGTACACTAGGCCACCCACAATATTAACACTAATTAATAAAGGTCACTTTGCATATACAGGGGGTCAGGTGCACAATACTTGACAGTTTTCACATGGAGGTATATATGTTCCCACAGAAAGATGAGATGGGGCCCCAAAACCTAATGACAATAAATTAAAACAGCAAACTACAGAAAGCCACCAACTACTTCCCTACAAAAAGGAACAATGTTCTTGTACATGATTTTTTCCCCCCCCAACTTCTTGGGCCCCCTAGCAACCTATTTCGTTATTGCATAGTTCGCCTATGTCAGAGGGTGTTTTTGTTAGGGCAACACTTTAAGTATCTCAGTCTTGGTTTACTGAATCAGGGGTTTAGACAGTATACAGTCTAGAGTAGAAACTCTAATGCTCGGACTCTTTTTCTAAACAGCAGGCCTCCACTTCAGGGCCAGATTTCAAAAGTTTTTAGTGCTTCTAATTCAAATGTCTCAGATGTCACAGAAGTCACAGATGTCACACTTCTGCTCCAGAAGAGCACTGGCCTTAACTGTTTCTTCCACTGTTGGTAGTTGCTGTTTGCTACTCATGCCCACATTGTCAGTGATTATCACAACCCTCTCTTTTACACTTGTTAGCTTAGCACAAAGCTCAGCTGTTTTCCTTATCAGCATGTGGCCAATTGCTTTGAAACTGCGATAACATGTTACAATAACAACATTGCGCCAGATGTTCACACCTCCTAACAAATATAGGGTAATTCTTTGTTACAATAAAATAGCAATTAAGTACAAAGTCATTGAATGGCTTGATTTTTTTGGGATATGACACATATACCCATTCAGATTTTGCTTCTTTTTGGTATCACCTGTTTTAGTGTGACCAGTTAATACCAGTTAAAGGGTTTGTCTTCTTTGTACTACCTTTTATCGAAAGAGTTAATTTTACAATATCACCGCATCTCTTGCTACTGTGCCACCACAAGGCAAACAATGCATTACGCAGTTAACATGGTTTATCTAAAAGTTGACAATAGCAGATTTATTTTCTAACATTGAGCTTGATGGGTTATATACCCATTTCTACATATGACTCACAAAAAAACAGATTTATGAAAACTGTCAAAAAAAAGGTTTCATCTTTAGATGCTTAGAGGGTGACATCTGTGAATTGGCAAGCAATATTTTTCTGGCGTATATTGCAGCAAAAAACTGCTGGCACACTGTTCTATAGATGGCATTAGAAATTTGAATGTGCCTAGAATGCACCAAAGATTGATGCAAAACTGCCATACAAAGTTTGGCGCATTACACTCTATGCGCCAAAATGGTGCACAACACTTTCATTCATACTGTCATATTATACACTCCTCTATATCTATTTCGAACTGGTGTGTCATAGATGTCGTCCTTAAGGTCTGGCCTATATAGGGCTCTAAGGACAATTTAAGAGCCAGAACTTTTTTATTCTTCCATTTATATACAGTAGCTGTATTTGGGCTTGTTTTTTGTGGCATGGTTTTCCTTTTTTAACCCAATAAATTGTTTAAACTCAATACCATTGATTTTGTAGCATTGACTTTATAATTGGATAAGTTCCTAAATATATCTAAGACATCTGTCACTACCTTAAAAGGAGATTCAACCTACGCACGGAGATAATCACATCATCTTCAAATAGGTTTATTTTATGGGAGACCTTAGCTATTGTGATGCTTTCAATATATGGGTTGCTCCTAAAGGACTCCGCTAAAGGCTCCATTATTAAAGCAAATATAAGAGGTGAAAGGACATCCCTGCCAAGTCCCCTCAGCACTAGAGAAGGATTTTGATAGGAAACTGTTGACCAGTACCCTAGCTGATGGAAATGACTAAAGTGCTTTAATAGTAGAATAAACAGGTCCATGAAACTCAAACTTCAAAAGGGTTTGAAATGTTAAGCCCCAGTAAACCCTGTTGAACAACTTTTCAGGATTGAGGGATGGAAAAAGTGACTTTAGTTTTTGGTGTATTATTTTGGACAATAAGTTAATGATTTGCCTGGTTCCATCCGGAGCTTGCTGGCCACTGATGGTCTGGATTCATTAATGTGGACAGCATCTGTAGGAGTCTATTTGCTAAGGATTTGGCGTATAACTTAATGTCAGATTTGAACAGCAAAATGGGTCTGAAGTTGGCAGGTATGTCGAGTTCTTTCCCTGGTTTTGGAAGCTTTACTATGGTGGCCTGAAGCATTTCACAGTGAAACGTGCTATCGGACATGGCTAAATTAAATACAATGCAAATGTGAGACAGAAAATCTTGTGAAAAGATTTTATAATACTCGCTGGAATAACCATCTGGCCCCGGTGATTTCCCTGATGAGAGGGTGCTAATAGTCTTAGCAATCTCAGCTTCAGAAAATGGGATGCTTAAATCATAAAGCTGCGACTCTGGCAAGCTTGGAAGGTTGATAGTGCATAAAAAGGAACCAATTGCTTCTTGTGGGGAACAGTAATGTTAGGTTCATCCTTTAAAATATACAGTTTGCTATAGAAGTCACTGAAGTGATCAGCAATCTCTTGTGGATTTTCAATTTTACGCTTACTAGAGGACGATCTTAAATATAGAATCCATGTTTTAGCTCTTAAAAGAGCAACTAAAGCCATCTGTTTACCTGCTTTACTAGTGAAAGAGTAATGGAGTATTTAAAGATTTTTCAGTTGAGACATTAGTTGCAAAAGTAAGGCATACCAAATATATTTAAATGACCAAGTGGTTGGCCTGGAATGTAGTCTGGTCATGGCGAGTTGTAACTAAAGATTACATATTAGGGATTCTTCATTGGAGGCAAGGTGTGTGGAGACGAAGTCCATGTACAGATTTGTCTTTAAAGACTAACTTGGCTTTATTAGGGCAAAATCGAGCAAAATAAACAGCAGCACCAGTGCACATACACAAACCCATACAAGAATAGGTGGCTAAGCATCTAGGTTCTAAATAAACCCATGGCTCTCTGACCTAAAGTCTATTATATAACGTCATAATGCAAACTTGGCCAGCACTATAGTAACTCTTAGGGCAGCATGTATGAAGTTTGGCATTTAAATGCCAAAGTTAATGCGCATTATAATGGCATAGAATGTGCCTGATTTAGGAACCTGCTTGTGAGGACAATGTCCGATGATATTATCATAAGGTCTGTTTATAACTGTCATAGGAATTGTATGAATGTATTATGTGTATTTGGTAGTGGTATTCAGCATTGCTTGTATTGTCAATATTGCCACAGCTCAATGACCTCCACCCCCCCTTTGGGAATGCAATTTGTAGCATAGGTCTGCAGAACATCACACCAGTCTCTCTTGACAATTCTATTACCCACTTGTTTGTATAACATGGGCCGTCTCCATTTTATTGCGTTTTTTATGACCAACCCCATAGCAGCCCAGAGATGGCCCATGACCCCATAGAACCATAAAAGATTAGCCACAAAAGTTCAGAGTTCATTGATCTGTCCACGCAGAAGCACAGTCCGTGATTGCCATCTTGTAGAGAGAGTGAGCTACAGTCGTCATTAAGCATCAAGTGTCCCCCCACCTCAGTATATCTTCCGCCAGGAATGTGCACCTGAATTATGAGAGAGGTGGGGAAACCTGGACAGAGATTTGGGCCTATAAAACACATTGCCGGACTCAAATCTGGTGTACATAGTTTGGGGGTCAATCCTGGATTGAGCTGTGTTCCATCTTCATCCTTACCCCGGGATCTGAAAGTCAAGACCTGTAAGTGAAAGGGATTTCTAAGTTTTTCTCCCTTTTATTTTATAACGTTTGATGCGTATGTCATAATCATTGTTATTGTATTTTTTTTTATGTAAGCACTATACCCCATTTATTATTAAAATTACAATTAATAAGTTCAGTTCTTGTCGCTGCACAAATCCATTACCTTGAAGTGTTTTTAAAACTATAGCTGCTGGAGAGCAGTGAGGTAACCAGGTAAGAGTTTTTTCCTTTTAAGTGTTTTTTTTAAGTATATTTTTGGGATCAGATTCCTTCCGTCTGATTCTTTTTTGATTATTGAAGGAAGGTGGTGGCAGCGGATAACTTTGGGGTGCTGGAACTGTCTTGGGGTGTGATTTATGCTTGATTCACTACCTGAGTGAGAGGTGAGCGCAAATGGAAATAAATCAGCCCCATTACAGTGGCCCCCAGTCACGTGCTGGTGAGCGTATACGTGACACTGCTCTACAGCGGGTCATAAATCGGTCGCATTCTAGCGCTAAGACAACATTTCTGGCTCAGGTAAACTACTTTGAAAGTGCTCTCCCTGTTCCAGCAGTAATGTGCCTATAATTGCCGTACCGAAGCTATAAATCTATAGCTTCGTACGGTTCTAGTGTGCCCTGCCTCCAACATGCCCCCCGAAATCAGGTGCATTACAAAGTGCCACAGGCGCTCTGTAATGTGCCTGATAATGGTGTTGGGGAGGCTTTTCGCTAATGCGAGCAGGGTTGCGCCTGATGTCAGGCTGAAAATACACCAGACTGGTGCAGCCCTATCCATACACGTCCTCCTTAGACTCTGTCAGACTGGTTAGTTGGTATGAATGTCTCGGGTTACAAAAGCGAGCGAGGTATATAATAGTCTACAGAGTCATGAAGTAACCCAAGGTAACCTTTTAACAGGCTAAAGTTTTTTTTTCACTTTAGCTAATGAACAACCATGGTGTGCATGGCAGAATTGCAAGGACAAAAATGCTGCTCTCCAAAAATGATCATTGCTGCCCATCTGCAGTTTGCTAAAGATTACCAAAAACAAGCTAGAAGGAACCATACTTTATATATGGGTGAGACAAAAATAGAGATTTTTGGTTTTAATAAGAAGCATTATTTTTGGAGAATAGAAAACTGTATTTCAGCATAAAAACTTCATTCTATCAGTGAAAAATGGTGGTGATAGTATTATGGTTTGGTTCTGTTTTGTTCCACCTTGTCCAGGATGACTTGTCCTCATTTTTAGAACAATGAATTGTGAATGAGAGTCATGCACTAAGCCAATGACCATAAGCACACAAGTTATTCTACCAAAGAACGTTAAAGTAGAAAAGCTAAAATTTTGGAATGTCCAGTCCTCACCATAAAGTGAGCAGTTCATGGGAGGAAACCCACCAATATAACAAAGTTGAAGCTGTGTTATACAGAAAAATTGGCTAAAATTTGTCCAAGGCATGTACAGGACTAAATAACAATTACTGGAAATGTTTAGCTGCCGTTATTGCTGCATGGAGGTCAAACCAGACACTGAAAGCAAGGTTTACATACTTTTGCAAGTCACAGGTATGTGATATTGGATAATTTTTCTCAATAAATAAACAACCAAGTCTTATATTTTTGACTCATTTGTTTGATGTGATGCTCTGTATATACTTTTAGGGCTTGTGTCTGATGTAGTTTTAGGTCAAATTTATGAAGAGATATAGAAAATTATGAAGGGTTCACAAACTTTCAAGCACCACTGTTTCTATTAATTTTTTGCTATAATTTTCTATTCCTATTATTTATTTTAAAGTGCCGTTAATTGCAGGACGCTTTACATATGAAAGGAGTTTACGTATATAATATATTACTGAGGTGCAATAATGAAACTAAGGGCCTTATGTATGAAAATTGTCTCGCTGTAAGACTGTCTTTGTTGCCCATAGCAACCAATCAGAGCTCAGCTTTTATTTTATAAAGTGCTATGGAAAAAATAAAATCTGAGCTCTGATTTGTTGCTAGATTGGTTGCTTGACAGTTTTCATACATAAGGCCCTAAATGTATCTATTCAACTATCTATGGATCCCTATCTATCTATCTATCTATCTATCTATCTATCTAACTATCTATATATCTATCTATCTATCTATCCGTTCAATCTCTCTGTCTATCTTTATATCTGTTGCTTTTCTATTTATGTATTAAAGAATCTGGCTGGTGTTTTAACATCGTTTCTGTGGTTTTGGGGGATGGTTCTGTCCGTGGTTTGTGGATTTGCCTGTCCCCCTCAACCACTGACATGTTCATGTTCTGCCCGAAAACCGGGCGGAAGAATGAACATGTTCTAAGTTTTTTGGACTGCCAGCAGTGTAAAAAAACGTCCGGCAGAAAATACATTCAGTGGGGACTGCTGAACGTAATTTTCTATTAAAGTCTGTCAGGATGTTTGACAGTCGGTTTACAGACGGCTTTCAAATCTGAAAACCATCTGTAAATCCGACGGAAAATCCTGCTGTGGGGGCAAGCCCTAACCCTTAATAAGTCTGTCCACAGATATTTTGGCCCACTCCTCATGCCCAAACTGCTCTAGCTGTCTCAGGTTTTAAGGGAGCATTCTCCAGAGCAGACCCAAAACATAACCAAACATCCTCAAGGTTTCACATTAGCTACAATGTTCTACAATACAATGCATTATTAATTTTTTTAGTTCTGGGAATACACAGCTTGCCAGAAAGCTCCAGTTTTGTCTCATGTGTCTAAAAGAAACTTCCCAGAATCTTTGTGGCCTTGGTTGTCTTCCAAAATTCACTTTGGCAAAATCAGAGACAAATGGTGCAATCTGACATTGATATACCTTGACCTTGGAATTCACCTCTAATTTCTTTGGAAGTTGTTCTTGGCTCTTTGGTTACCGTTTGTATTATCTTTCTCTTTCAGTTTTCATCAATCTTCCTTTTGCAGCCACGTCCAGAGAGGCTGGCTACAGTTCCATACACCTTAAATTTCTGAATAATATGTGCAACTGTAGTTACAGGAACATCAAGCTGTTTGGAGATGGTCTAGTAGCCTTTACCTTTAACATATTTGTTTACAGTTTTCTTCCTAATCTTCTGAGACAACTCTCTCTTTAGCTTCCTTTGGTCCATGTTCTGTGTGGTACACACCATGATATCAAACAACACAGTGACTACTTTTCACCCTTTATATAGGAAGACTGACTGATTACAAGTTTGAAAACACCTGTGAGGCTAATTACAGAACATACCTTAGTTTAACATGTCCCTAGGTTCAAATTATTTTCAGTTATTTCAGTGACCATTGTGTATGTTTTTTTAAATAAAATGGTACCAACAATTTTGTCCGTGCGTGTATCAGAGATCCCACATAGTAATAATAGGTAGCAGAAAACCCTCATTATCTGCAAAATGGTACAATGTTCTTACACCGAGTGGGACCCCTTAAGCTCAAGAACCCATAGCATCTGCTATGGCTGATACTGCTATAATTACGCCTATGTATCTATTCATGTATTGGTCATTCTGCCTATCTATCAATCTCTAGATCTATCTATCTATCTATCTATCTATCTATCTATCTATTCATTGTAATGGTTCGGTGGATTCGCTGGACCACCGCAAGCGATGATAGTTAGGCCACGCCAGTGAGCGGAGTCTAAGTAACCCCGGTATTCACCAGAGCCCGCCGCAAAGGGATGGACTTGCTGTGGCGTTTAGGGTACCAGGTCGCTACCAGACGGACTTGCTTGCGATGGCAGCCGGGTACAGCGTGGTACAGAACGAAATCCAGAGGCGTAGTCGGGACAGGCAGGAGGTCAGGACGGGCGGCAGAGGGTTTTGGGGCAGAGACGGCAGAAGGTTTAGGCAGGCGGCAAACAGGCAAAGTCAGGAAACGTAGCGGAATGGACTGGTACACGGGTAATCAGACAGGACTTACAACACTCTCAAGACTAGGCAACGCACACCAACAATCTGGCAAAGAGTGCTGGGGGCGTATTCCGTATATAGGACCAGCGGCCGGCAATAGACTAATTACCGGGGCGCTGGCCCTTTAAATCCAGACCAGCCGTCGCGCGCGCGTCCTAAGGAGCGGGTAAGCGAGCGGCGGCAGGGACAAAGGGAGACAGCATGCACAGACGTGACGGTAAGTGAGCCGTGCCCGGACTGGCAGCAGGGGATGGTCGTGGGGAACCGCGGCACCCGCGTTGGACCCCCTGCGGGCAGGGGGGGCGGCCACGGGGGCGCCGGCACCCGCGCCAGCCCGCATGACATTCATGTATATATCTAACCATCAATCTATCATGGATCTACAGTATCTATCTATCTATCTATCTATCTATTTATCTATCTATTTGTCTGTCTCTCTGTCTATCTATCCTGCTCAAAATATAAAGGAACCACTTAAACAATACAATGTAACTTAAATAACACTTCTGTGAAATCAACCTGCCCAGTTATGAATCAACACTGATTGTGAATAAATTTCCCCTCCTGTTGTGCAAATGGAACAGACAAAAGATAGAAATGATAGGCAATTAGCAAGACAACACCTAAAAAAGAGTGGTTCTGCAGGTGGTGACCACAGACCATTTTTCTCTTCTCATCCTTTTTGTTGTTTAGGTCACTTTTGCATTTTGTCATTAGTCTCACCCCTAGAGGTAGCATGAGGTGATGTCTACAACTCACAGAAGTTCTTCAGGTAGTGCAGCTCATCTAGAATGGCATATCAGTGTGAGCTGTTGAAAGAAGGTTAGCTGTGTCTGTCAGCACAGTGTCCAGAGCATGAAGCAGATACCCCAAGACAGGCCAGTACACCAGGAGATGTGAAAGGGGCCATAGCAGGGCAACAACCCAGCAATAGGACCTCTGCCTTCTCTTTTATGCAAGGAGGAACAGTAGGAGTAGTCCCCGGCGCAGCCGCCATCCGCCGCCGCCGATCGTTAGGGTCCTAAGCCGTTACCAGTCGCTAAGCTATCGGCTTAGGACCTTGGCGACGGCAGCGGTGGCGGGACTAACTGTATGTGCGTCCGTCGGACGCACATCCAGTTAGATGCTTTGGCGGAGCAGAGAGCTCCGCAGAGTACTCTGTGGCCGCAGGCAGGATGCGGCTCACTGGAGAGCACAGCACGGGCGGCGTGCGCGTCATCACTCTGCCCGCGCGCAGCCTGGTGACGTCATGCCGCTGAAGAAAAGACCAGGAGCAGCGACAGCGGCGGAGCGAGGTCAGGTAGTTCGTCAGTGTCTTACTTTTAATTTGCTCTATTCATGCTGGGGCCTATAATCTAATTATAAATGTGCAGGGGGGGCTACTATGTACTTTTATATATGTGCAGGGGCTACTATGTACTTTTATATATGTGCAGGCGCTACTATGTACTTTTATATATGTGCAGGCTACTATACTTTTGATATATGGCGCTACTATGTACTTTTTATATATGTGCAGGGGGCTACTATGTACTTTTATATATTTGGCAGGGGGCACTATGACTTTATATATTCAGCGCTACTATGTACTTTTATATAGGTGCAGGGGGCTACTATCTACTTTTATATGTGCAGGGGGCTATTATCTACTTATATACATGCAGGGAGGAGCTATAATCTACCTATATATGTGCTGTGAGGCCTATAAGCTACCTATATATACACGTGCGTGCTGGGCCTATAAGCTATCTATATACCTGCTGGGGGACCCATAACTTTCCTATATACCTGCTGGGGACATATAACCTACCCATGTGTGCTGGGGGACCTAAACCTGCCTATATACCTACTGAGGGATCCATAACCTGCCCATATACCTGCTTGGGGATCCATAACCTGCCCATATACCTGCTGGGGGATCCATAACATGCCCATATACCTGCTGGGGGATCCATAACCTGCCCATATACCTGCTGGGGGATCCATAACTGCCCATATACCTGCTGGGTGTCATTTAAACTACACACCTACCGGGATACATATAAAGTATATAACCACCTACTAGGGGACGTATAACTTACTGGGGGACCCTATTACCTTCACTGGGGGACACAATTTACTGCGTTGTGAAGTCGCTAATAGTCGTTAAGCCGTCTGTTAAGGCCTCAAGACAAGTCAGTTGATAAGACCTTAGCAATCGACTCCGGGGACTCCAGTCGGTTGTTAAGCCAGCTGTTAAGGCCTCAAGTCGATTGATAAGACCTTAGCAATCGACTCCGGGGACTAAGTAGGAGCAGTGCCAGAGCCCTGCAAAGTGACCTCCAACAGGCCATTAATATCCATGTGTCTGCTAAAACTGTCATAAACAGACTCCAAGAAGGGGATATGAGGGCCCTACATCCACAAGTCGGTGTTGTGCTTACAGCCCAATACCGTTCAGGGCAATCGGCATTTGCCAGAGAACACCAAGATCAGTAAATTCGACATTGGCACCTTGTGCGCTTCAAGGATGAGAGCAGGTTCACAATGAGCACATGTGACAGACTCTGAAGATGCTGTGGAGAATGTTCTGCTGTTTGCAACATCCTCCATGTGCCCTCCATGTGCTAGCCAGAGGTAACCTGACTGTTATTAGGTACCGTGATGAGATTCCCAGACCCATTGTGGGACCACATGCAGGTGCAGTGGGCCCTGGTTTCCTTCTTATGAATGACAATGCTAGGCCTCATGTGGCTGAAGTGTGTCAGAAGTTCCTGCATGATGAAGGCATTGATGCTTTGGACTGGCCTGCCCGTTCTCCAGACCTGAATCCAATTGAGCACATCTGGGACATCATGTCTTGTTCTATCCACCAACATCACCTTGCTCCACAGACTGTGAAGGAGTTGACTGATGCTTTAATCCAGGTCTGGAAGGAGATCCCTCAGGAGAACATCTGTTGTCACATCCGGACTATGGCTAAGTGTTGTGAGGAGGTCCTACAGGCACGTGGAGGCCAAACACACTACTGAGCCTCAATTCCTTGTATTGAGGCATTTCCCCTGAAGTTGGATCAGCCTGAAATTTGATTTTTAGAATCATTCCAAATCCAGACCTTCATGGGATATTTATTTTTATTTTCATTGATTTTTTGAGTGATTCATTTTTATGTCTTATTGTTCGCAATGCATTCCACTATCTCATTAATAAAGAATTGCAACTGGAATATTGCATTCATTGAGATCTCAGATGTGGTATTTTAGTGTTCCCTTTGTTTTTTTGAGCAGTGTATATATCTAACCATTAGTCTATCATGGATCTACAGTATGCATCTACTCATTTATCTATCTATCTTTCTCTTTCTATCTATCTATCTATCTATTATTTGTAACACACACTATTTCTTTTTATCTTTTCTTTTTTCTATCTATCTAGAAAACATATCTATTTGTACACACTCTATCTATCTATCTATCTATCTATCTATCTATCTATCTATCTATCTATCTATCTATCTATCTATCTATCTATCTTTCTGTCTGGTAACATTAATGTTTTAATTTCTATTACGTTCCTGAATGATATAATATATCTTTCATGTTAATAATCTATAGAGAAATTCAATGCTATAGCCAGAATCTAAAACAGTGATCTTTTTGTGCTTAATGCCTTTTAAAAGAAATGATATCTTGCTTGATTCGTCTGCAGTGCAATCATAAACACACAGGGGGGCATAACTGTTAATATTACACTCCACATCTTAAGCAGCTGGATATCCGCCATTGACGCCACCATCAGTCTGACCTTCCCAGAACTTACATCATGGCTGTAGACAAATCATCTTCCTGGTCATTGTGCTCTGCATATCTGATTAATGCTTCCACTTCTTACATTCAGCTTTAACTCTCTTTTCCCAGACATGATAGAAGCAATAGAAAGATTTGAATAATTCAGGAATCTATCCCCTGTGTAGCTTTCCATCGAGCACCTACAGTGTTCAGTGTCATTCAGTACGCTTCCATGATCATTATTTCTCTCTTTTTGCAATCACTATTCTGCTTTTTTCTCGTCTCCGCCACATTTCTTATCTTCAGGATATTTATATTTTTTCCTTATGACACATTGAAAATGTTCTCGTTGCTATGTATTGCCGTGGTCACTGTCAGGGTGGTAACTATGGTTACTGGTGGTGACGTGATGTGAATTAAGATTCTTTAAATGTTTTCCAGTTCGACTGCTTTAAACAAGCCTTGGAAAAAAAAGAAGCTCTCAACGGTGTCAAGCAGCTGTCCCCAGCAGGAAAATCAACTTTTTAGTTATCAAGCAAATTATGCTTTAAGTAGACACGTTCGGGGCTTAGAATGGACTTAGAGAGGTTTTTTATGGGATATAATTGGAATTGACGAAGAGTAAACACATTTGCATTGATTAGTGATGATGAATTCAGCTCCATATAAATGTGATGCATCTCTGGATTAGTACATCGTGCTGCGTGCTTCCAGATCATTCACGAGGGATGTGTTTAGCAATGGCAATACAGCCTATATTATATATGGATGTTATCCTTCCTTGTCGAGTGACAGCTCAGTTTTTAGCATCCATGAACCTCCTGTCTGCTCCGCCACCTGTCTGGCATTTCTTCAGTGAAATCTCCTACTTAGGATTCTGTGACAAAATAGCCTCCTGTGTCTTCTGCCTCCTGACCCTTGACTTTTGGGTCACTGATTCTATTTCATTTAGAAGCTTTGTTTCCATGGTTGTCTTTTGATTTCTAGACGCTAGATAGAAAAATATAGCATAGACTAAAGGACAAGAAATGAAATTCGTTTTACAATAGAAAACTAACTACAGTACATACAGTGTGATACGTATGTTATATGACCTACCATAATACTTCAGTTATTAGGTTATGATTGGATATCTGAGATAAAATAAGATGGTTACAGACTCAATTCAGTTTTATGTCTTAAAGGGGTATTTGCATTTCATTGATTAGCTTTAAACATGTAGGCAAATGTAAATAATGATTATTACCAAATAAAATGATGTTCTGATTTTGCTTCATTTCACAGCTGGAGCAGTTCCCAGTTTCCATGGGTTGCCAAACACCTCTCTCTGCTCTAGAAGCCCTGGTTGGGATGGTGATTTCACTCCTTGCCGTGTCTTAACAGCAGCACAGGATTTTGTTTATGTTTCTTACTGACAAACGTTATCCCTTTAGAGCTCTGTAGCCATGTGCCATGCTGTTTAAACCCTTCTATCACCAATGTCCCTCTAACAGACTCAGCTAGTAATAGCAGAGCTGATATACCAGTTATGGCTACAGAATCACCCACAGCCTAACCCATAGGCCGTGTTCACACGGCTTATTCCCGACAGATTTGTGAGCCGTATTGAGCTCACAAATCCGCCGTGAATAAGGGGCGGGGCAGGGGCAGGGCCAGAGCGCGGCGGGGGCGCCGCTCCCGGCCCCATAGAAAATGCATTGTTTACGGCGCGTACGCGCCGTACATAATGTGCATGTCAGTTTCTCCCCGCCCGGCGGATTCGCTGAGCGGGTAGGAGCGACGGAATCCACTTTTCTCTATGAGAGCAGTGGATTACCATAATGACAGGGACGGATTGGCGCCGTACTGAAGCGCAAATCCGGCGCGGAGTACGGCGCCAATCCGTGCCCAAATAAGCCGTGTGAACGAGGCCATAAATGTGAGCCTGAAGCTTGCTGTGAAGATCAGGCTCTGTGAAACAGCTGTGAGAAGTAGTAAATTAACAGACTATAATTTAAAACTGTTCATAGATACCCAGGTAAGTCTCATGCACATGGTCTTATTCTACAGTGGGGAAAAAAAAAGTATTTAGTCAGCCACCAATTGTGCAAGTTCTCCCACTTAAAAAGAGGAGAGAGGCCTGTAATTGACATCATAGGTAGACCTCAACTATGAGAGACAAAATGAGAAAACAAATCCAGAAAATCACATTGTTTGATTTGGAAATAATTTATTTGCAAATTATGGTGGAAAATAAGTATTTGGTCACCTACAAACAAGCAAGATTTCTGGCTCTCACAGACCTGTAACTTCTTCTTTAAGGCCATGTTCACACGGCTTAAAATGGGCCGTATTTCAGTCCATAATTACGTGCCGGAGTGCGCAATTTACGGGCTGAAAACGGCCCAGTCATTACGGTAATCCACAGTTCTCATAGAGAACTATCGATTACGTCTCCTCTCCCTGCTCGGCGAATCTGCCGGGCGGGGAGATAAGTGACATGTGAATTATACAAGTCTATGGGCCAGCGAAGTGCCAGCGAAGTGCCGGCCCCCGCTCCTGCCCCTCCCCCGGCCACACGGCGTAATTGCGGGGCGTAATTACGTCCCGCAGTTAAGCCGTGTGAACATAGCCTAAGAGGCTCCTTGTCCTCCACTCTTACCTATAGTAATGGCACGTTTTAACTTGTTAAAAAGACATCTGTCCACAAACACTCAAACAGTCCACACTCAAACTCCACTATGATAAAAGGCCAAAAGAGCTGTTGAAGGACACCAGAAACAAAATGTACCCTGCACCAGGCTGGGAAGGACTGAATCTGCAATAGGCAAGCAGCTTGGTTGTGAAGAAAATCAACTGTGGGAGCAAAAAAAATTAGGAAATGGAGATGTACTAGACCCTGATAATTTCCCTCGATATGGGGCGCTCCACGCGATGAAACTCAACCATGGGGTCAAATGGTCCAAGTACGGTGACAAAAAATCCAAAAAACCCTCGGGGGGGGGGGGGGGGGCCTAGTGAATGACCTGCAGAGAGCCGAGACCAACATAAAAAAGGCTGCCATCAGTAACACACTATGACGCAAGGGACTCCGGGCCCATCTGAAGTTTGCTAGAGAGCATTTGGATGATCCAGAAGAGTATTGGGAAAATGTCATATGGTCAGATGAAACCAAAGTGGAACTGTTTTGGTAGAACACACTCATTGTGTTTTTGGAGGAGAGAGAATGCTGTGTTGCATCGAAAGAACAACCATACCTATGGTGTGGAAGCATGGGAGAGGACAACATCATGCTTTGGAGCTGTTTCCCCTGTAAAGGGGACCAGGACGGACCGATCCGTTTTACATGAAAATGAAATGGGGCCATGTTCATGAGATTATGAGTGCAAACCTCTGCGTCAGAAGGGCATTGAAGATGAAACATGGCTGGGTCTTTCAGATAACAATGACCCAAGCACACCCCAGGGCAACAAGGAGTGGCTTCGTAAGAGGGGGGGGGGGGGAGGACGGCATTTCAGGGTCTGTAGTGGCTAGCCAGTCTCCAGAGCTCAAACCATAGTAACCTTTGAGGAGTTTGAAGTCCGTGTTTGCCCAGCGGGTCCAGCCCCAAAACATCAATGCTCTAGAGCAGATCTTGCATGAACGAATGGCCAACATAAGTAACAGTGGTGTGCCACCTTGTGAAGTCGTACAGAAAACATTTGACCTTATCATGCCAACAAAGGATATATAACAAAGTATTGAGATGAACTTTTGTTATTGACCAAATATTATTTTCCACCTAATTTGCAAATAAATTCTTTCCAAATCAGACATGTGATTTCTGGATTTGTTTTCTCATTTTGTCTCTCATAGTTGAGGTCTACTTTTAATGTCAATTACAGGCCTCCCTCATCTTTTTAAGTGGGAGAACTTGCACAATTGGTGTCTGACTAAATACTTGTTTTCCCCACTGTAGCTCTGTTTTGTACAAAATGGTTATTGGGTGTAATATATTGAGATTATGATGGTCAATGACTGACTATAAGCAGAGCATAATATATAACAAATTAAGGAATGAAATAAAATGATACTTAGCTTCAGTTACAGAGAAGTAGTTCTTCCACAATGGACTGGGGAGCCCTGTTCTAACAGTAGACATTAATATACACCCATTTATTTTCATGATTCAAAGGGTGATGGGATCAACAGTAGATAATTCAATGTCCCAGCCGAAGCTAACTAGATGTAGCACACACTAGGGCTTTACATTAGATTTTCAGATGACATGAGTAGTGTTGAGCGATTTTTATCGACAAAGTTGAAATCGGCAAGGTTTTTATGGTGATCGAAATTTCCAGATCATGCGATAATTAAGGTTTAAAATCTGTGCATCAATCTATTTAAGGATCGCGCCCTTTTCCGGAGCTTCCTGTAATTTTGGCGGCCAGCAAATGAGTTTTCAGAATTAGGCAAGGGTGTGGATGTGTGTGCGGACGTCTGACTGGGATGGATATGGTTGCGATTTGCTGTGGAAAAATATCACTTGACACTGTTTTACATAGGAACAGGTTTCCTGTGTCAAGCCTCAAGTGTCTCTCAGCGTCTCTCTAGGGATAGGACCTGCGTCTGCCTGTGGCCAAATGCAGCCTCAGCGAAATTAGTCTATTTCTGCACAGAGAAACTCTACTATTAGCTGTGATCCTTCCATTTAGTTAGATTTGGATTTGAGTTTTTATGTAGTTAGCTAGAGAATTTTAAAGCATAGATTCTACCGCTGTATATTCACGGCGGGGGAGCGGGAGGGGGGCCCCGCGGCGGAAAACACAGACAAGCTCTATCTATAAAGATACACTGGATAAAGTTCACCAAGACTTAGTTGTAGACATTGTAGTGAATATCTTTATATTAAACAGTTTGATATGATATTTCCTGGATATTGGGCAGTTGCAACTTATATTGGAACATCATTTCTAGTAACTGAAGGTCTCTTTTTAGCTGCAAAACTCCACTTTTTTAGTATCAGTTAAGCATTCAGATAGGTGTTTCAATTTTACCCATTACACCTGTGCCTGTTTGATATTTCCACCTTGCACTTAAATTACAACCAGCAATCTTGTTGTCTAGCACAGGTTGTTTGTTGCTTACCAAAAATACCGTGTATCGTACGAAAAATCAACAGTTACGTGTTTTTTGACTTTTGGGCCACCCAGCACGTTCATTGACGCCAGCATCTACGTAATTCTTAATACAAGCAATTCTATATTCACCACAGGTGAATTGAAGGTCGCAAAAAAATACCGTTTATTATATCACAAAACATAACAGTTACGTGTTTTTTGACTTTTGCGCATCAGCATGTTCATTGACGCGAGCGAGCATCTACGTATCTTAAACAGCGAATTCTTACATTTCACCACAGCGTGATTGGACAGGTGCAAAAAGTACCGTTTATTATATTCAAACATATCAGTTACGTGTTTTTTGACTTTTGCGTACCCAGACTGTTCATTGACGCCAGCATCTACGTAAATCTTAAAAACAGCAATTCTATTTTCACCAAGGTGTTTTGAAAAGGTGCAAAAAATTAACGTTTATTTCTATCAAAACATAAACAGTTACGTGTTTTTTGCTTTTGCGCACCAGCACTGTTCATTGACGCAGCATCTACGTAAAAATATTTTCTTAAAACAGCAATTATATATTCACCACAGGTGAATTGAAAGTGCTAAAAATTTTTTTTAAACGGGTTTTTTTTTTTATTATTATCAAAAACATAACAGTTACGTGTTTTTGACTTTTGGCATCCAGCACGTTCATTGAAGCAGCTTACTAGTAAATCTTAAAACCAGCAATTCTATATCACAACAGGTGAATTGAAAGGTGCAATAAAATACCGTTTTATTATATCAAAACATAACAGTTACGTGTTTTTTGACTTCTGCGCAACCAGCACTGTCATTTACGCAGCTTACGTAAATTTATAAAACAGCATTATATAGTCACACAGTGTGAATTGAAAGGTGCAAAAAATACCGTTATTATATCAAAACACAAACAGTTACGTGTTTTTTGACTTTTGGCGCTCCAGCACTGTTCATTGGCGCTGCTTCTAGAAATTCTTAAAACAGCCAATTCTATATTTCACTCAGGTGATTGAAGGTGCAAAAAATACCGTTTATTATATCAAAAACCATAAAACAGTTACGTGTTTTTGACTTTTGCGCACCCAGCACTGTTCATTGACGCAGCATCTACGTAAATCTTTAAAACAGCAATTCTATATTCACCACAGGTTGAATTGATGGTGCAAAAAAATACCGTTTATTATACCAAACATAACAAGATACGTGTTTTTTTGGTCTTTTGGCCAGTCCAGATTTGTTGATAGACACCGTGCAGTTATATTTTGATCCAGAATTTTTTTTTTGATTGGGAGGGATTTGAGAATAGCTGTAAATTTGCCGTCTTTTAAAAAGGGAGATTTTCCAAAAACTTTTCCCAAACCTTTTTCAAATTTTTTTATATTTTTAAAACAGGGAGCAAAAATCCCAGGTGGTAGCGAGCAAGGGGGGGTAGCAAAATGGAGGTAGAGGTCGAGAAAAGGGTGCTCCTTCCAGGTGGCGACAACACGCATGCCCCCGGATGTCATTTTGCAGGACCATCGGCCTGTCTTCGCTGGGTGGGGCCCCTGTGAATCTAAGTAACGAAAATCGTCGCCAATCGGGTCCTTCCCAGGGGGTTAATGAAACCCTGAAATTAGCAGTCTTACCTCCTTTTCCTCGCAGCCCGGGCCCACAAATGTCTTTTCATCAGCTTCTCAGCACCCGGGGTCCAAATGAAGCCCCCAAATGTAAATCGTGTACCCCCCACTGTGGATAATCATTTTCTGAAGAACCTCTTTGATGACAAAATGGGGTTTGGGGGTCAGAAGGCTTTGTTAAAAGATAAAGGGGCCCAAAAAAGGGATGTTTTTTCTCGCTCTGACGCCCATTTATGATGCCATCCCCAGGAGGTAAAGGGAAAAGCCGGTCAATGGAAAAAAAATCCTGGGCGGCCCGGCAGCCCCCTTGCAGTGCCCCTTGCTTGTAGCCCGAAAGGCTTCGGATGCAAAAAGTCAGGGGGCCCATGTCCCTATGTTGATGTTTGATGATGAGGGACGACATTGGGGGATCCATCCTGGTCTTTTCCGCAAAATTTGTTTGGGCGAGCGCTTCATCAGGGACGGGAGGAAGACGATGGGATAGTGTCAATACGGGCCCCGCCACAAAAGGGGGGGGCCCGGTCGCCAAAAGTTCCGCTGTTTTAAAATTCCGCCAGCCAATTTCAGGGGAAAACCCCCGCCCCTCGCTTTCGCCGTCAAAAAGGTCCGGACCCCCTCAAGCCGGGGCCTTCTTTGAGCAAGCCTCGGTTCACCCAGCGATGTCATTTTGCCGCCTTTGCCGTAAACGTTTAAGTAGAGGCAAAAACCCTTTAAAGGGGTTTAACCACCACCCAAAGTCTAGTAAACATGCAGCAAATGCATGGTTGAAATGGGGGGAAAACATTTGGGCCCAAAAAAAAGGCCGGGACCGACCCCGGGCCCCCAACCACGGGTCACACCCTCTGTCTCCCCCCCTCCTCCTCCCTCCCCACCCACCAAGCGTTCCTCACCCTGCCCAGGGTCTTCAGAGTCTTGATCAGGGATAGCTCCGCTTAAACCTCCACCGTGCCCAAAGTACCACCAGCCCACCAAAAGCCCATCCTCCCCCTTTTTCCTTCCCCCAGTTTGAGGACCTGCATGCGTACAGGGGCCCCGTCTAGCACCCACCCTTTCTGTCTTCCAGGTTTGGGAGCAAAAGAAACATTTTTACCCAAAACCACCCCAAAAAAAAAGCCTGTTTGGTCGGCATTCCCAGGTTTTTGGCCTTGGAAATTTTTCCCTTTTTCCGTTGGTGGACACAGATGGGTTCTGCCACTTTCATGGCCCTCGCTTCCCCCCAATACCAGTTTCCCGGCGGAAATTTCTTTGCCCAGAAAACCCTTTCCCTGCCCGGGCCCCAGCCCGTGTCATCTAAAATTTCAAGCGCGTTGTCTGAATCTGTTTTCCCGGAAAAGCCCATCTGACCCCCGGGCCACATGGACTAGTAAGCAGGGGCTAAGGCCGCTTATCTCTGTGACAGCTCACTGGGTAAACCGGGGTATAGGGTCTCGGGGGGTGAGGGTTTGGCTCTCAGGCTCGGCGCCGCTCTTCAAAAACCGCAGGGATGGTGCGGGCTTTTTTCCCCCAAGGTCCTCTGGTGGCATCACGTCCCCCAGAGAAAACCGGGCCGTTTTTAAAATTTTAATCTCCCTTTGGGGGACCGTCCCACCCCCCACGGGGTAGGAGTGGGGAAAGGCCCTTTTAAAGAACGGGGCCCGAGCCCCGGGCCTGGGTGCAAAAAAACCTTGTGCCAGGAAAGGGGTGTGGGGAAAAACGGGCGAAATCTGCGGGGCCCCCCTTTAAAGATCGGTAGGTGGAGCACACCCCCTTGTGGCACATTTTAAATTAAACCCTTGTCGTCCGGGAAATTTCTAAAAAAGCTACCCGGGTCTGGACTGCCTGTGAAGAAGGCTCGAGGTCTAGTTGCATTTCCCGCCGTTCGCACCTGCTTCGTCCCCCCCTGGTTGCTTTTTCCCAGCGTCACCCTGGGGCCCCCCCCTTTAAACCCGTTAATTTTTGACGTGGCAACCGCGGGGAATTCCACCCTCCACATGTCCGCGATTTTTAAAGCAGCGAAAATGCCTTTACCCCAGTACAAAGTGACACATGGCTGAAAAAGGCACCCGGGTGCGGCCCTTCGGGGTGTTGGCCCCGAGAGTGGAGGGGGTAAAAGGGCTCTCCCCCAAATTCCTTGCCATTTTTGAAAAAAGGGCCCCCAAAAAATGGCCCGTGGGCCCAATGCCCTTGTCGTTTGGGGGCATTGTGGTGATTTTTTAAGTTCTGGAACGATCTTTGGACACTCTGAAACAACGGGTTTCCCGCCAGGGGACGGAGGGGGGAGACGGACACAGATGGGACCGGACCCCTTTCTTTTGGGTTAAAACCCACAAGGCCCGACAGTTTCACAATTTCATCGGTTTTCATTAGGCAGTGGTTGGGGTTCCGAGTTTGGGGCGGGGTTGGCCCCAATCAGCTCTCGGGGGGGCTTTCATCTAAAGGCAAGTCGGGCTGTGTTAAAAGCTGTGCCGGAGGCAGCGGAGGAGGGGAGGAGGAGGTATTCCTAAAAAACGATGTTACCGAACGTCCCTCCCTTGGGAAAAGAGGTTGGCGCAAATTTTGAGGCGGAGGGGAAGGGTGGGGAAAAAACATTTTGCTATCCCCCTCCCCCAGGGGTTTGGGGAAATAAAGGTTTCCTTCCTTCCCCTTGAGTGCTTGGATGCTCCTTTCCCCCAAAAAAACATGACCCGCTTTAAAGGGGCCTTTCAAAATAAACAACAGTTATGGGGGGCCACCCCCCTGGCCCCGGGGGGTAAAAAAAAAAAATCGCATTTTCCTTTCCCCACCCCCCCAAAAAGAGAGTAAAATGCAGGAAATGGGGGCCCTTTGTGATTGATCAACTGGGGGACATTTGTTGCGTCTGTTTACGTTCCCCAAATGTCACGGGGAACAATTTCAGCGCGGACAGCATTTAGAGTCCCAAAAAGTAGGCGTAGCGGCACCCAAGCGGGCAAGGGGGGCAGAAGCCTAATGGGTAAACCTCTGGCAATTTTGTTTACCCCTCAAAAACGCATGCAATGCGGGGGCACACTTTCCCAAAACCACAGGGGATCAGTTTTAAGATCATGGTCCCGATATTGCGTCTCAACCCCGATGTTTTTGCTTGTGTTCCGGCCCCAAAATGACTTTGGGGATCCAAAAAAGGGGGAAATTTGGGCCCCAGCTGGCTCGTCACGCCTTTGAGGGTTTTTGTTTTGCCAGCAGCCCGTGTATTCTGGGGCGGGGCCTTCCCCACAGGGTGGAGGAGTCATTTCAGACAAAGCATCCCGGGTTTCCACAGTAATGTGGATCGTTTGAAATTTCATCAAAATGAATCAGGCAGGGGGTCCTCTTTATGAAGTTGTGGCCCCAAATTTCCCCAGGGGCACCCATTAGTTGCCCGTCTATTCACATTCCTTTTCAAACAGAAATGGTCCCCTTGAAAAATTTTTTTTTAAAAAGATCATTTCTTACTTTCAATTTTTATTCTCTTTTCCCAACAGTTCATTTTGCTTTGGGTTTTTCTGTGAGGAGGCTGTAAAAGACAGCAAGGTTTCCCTGAAACCCCCGTTTTCCATTTACTCACTTTTTTTTCTTAAGAAGTTTTCGCATTTTTCAATGGTTTTGAGGTCTTTTTTGCGTGAGATTTCAGCAATAATCATGGGCTTTTGGAACAGAAATGTGCTTCTAAATTTGGGATTTTTTCCCTCACAATTTTTAATAGTGGCTGAGAAGTCATTTTTAAATTTTTTTTGGGGGCATGTTTTTTGTGAGTTTCGCTATAAATTTTGGGCCTTTGGGAAAAGAAATGTGGTTCTAAGTTAAAAAAAAAACATTTCTCCCTCACAATTTTTAATGTGGTTTAGAAATCCCTTTTTTTAATTTTTTTTGGGGGCTGTAGCTGTGAGATTTCCACAATTTCATGGGTCCTTTTTAACAGAAATGGGGCTTCTAAGGGGGCATTTTTTTCCCTCACAAATTTTTAAAAAGTGGCTGAGAAATATTTTTTTAATTTTTGGGTCCTGGGTGCTTTTAAAAAGCAAACCCAATTTCTACAGGTCCCCATTATAAAAAAAGTTGTTTTTAAAGACATTTGTTCTTCCAAATTTACCAAAATGGCTCAAGGGTCATGCTTTGATTTTGGGGGGCATTTTGCTGTGACTGCAGCTATACTACAGGGCCCATTCTAAAAAAAGTTGTTTCTAACAGACATTTGTTTTTTCCCAAATTTACAAAATTTGGGTTTAAGGGTTTTTGCTTTGAATTTTTTTTGGGGGGATTTTTCCCGTGGGAAAGCAGCTATACTCAGGTCCTATTCTAAAAAAAAGTTGTTTTTTAACAGACATTTTTTTCTTCACAATTGTTAAAAGTGGCTCAAGGGGGTTTTTTGGGGGTTTTTTTCTGTCAGAAACAGGAATAGGTTAGGGGCACCTTTAAAAGGACCATATTGCAAATGATTGTTTTTGCAAGATCCCTTTAAAAATAGTTCAAAAACCCCGTATTTAGAAAAACCCATTTAATACGAGAAAAAAAGAGAAAAAAAGGGCATGGTGGGGTTCCATCCCATTTTAAAAAAAAGTGTTTTTAGAATTAAATTTCTAAAAAACTTGCAGTACAAAAAAAGCTGTTTTAAAAAAAAATTTCCCCTGAATTGTACAAGGGGGGTACAGGAAAAAATTGACCCGATGTAGGTTATTCGAGGCATGGGTATGGAGCACGGACAGGGGAACAAAGTACAGAGACCTTTTTCCCCCAGCACGTTGAGTAAAATGAGGAAAAAGAATGCCAAGTTTAAAGGGGGACCTGGGTGTAACAGGAGCGTTAACCAACCCGGGATTTCCAAATGAAAAATCAAATTTGGGCCACACTCATACGGGGGGCAAACGTACCCCGGTATTGGGCTGTGTTCAGGGGGAAGGCTGGAGTTCTCACACTTCCGCTTTCCGGGACTTGCTTCAGCCGACAGTTTTTTGTTGCTGCGTATCAGGGGATTTTAACCTGCGTGTTAAAAAATGGGCGGACCAGCCTGGGCTTCCCGCACCCATGTAACTCCCGGCCCCGGGTCAAAGGCCCCTTTTTGGCCCCGGGGGCAGGTATAGTTTAAAGTCCCGTTCAATTAAAAAGGTGGTTTAAAGACTCCTTTTTTCCGGCACTTTTTAAATTTTGGGGGTCATGCAGGTTTGGGGTCATGTGGGGCCCCCGGACAGGTATTTGTCAAATTTTCCCGTGAAAATAAAATGGTGGTTGAAAGATTCCTTTTTCCGGCACTTTTTTAATGTGGGGGGGTATTTCAGGTTTGGGTATGCTGTGGCCCAGGACGGGGATAGTCAATGTTTTTCCCCCCCCCCCCCCCGTTCAATTTTAAAAAGGTGGGGGAGAAAGGCTCCTTTTTCCCGGGACTTTTTAAATTTTGGGGGGCATGCCAAATTTTTTGGGGTCAGGGTGTGGCCCAGGACAAAGGCCCTTTGGGCAAAGTCCAGTGAAAAAAAAAAATGGTTTGGGTTTAAAGAATCCCTTTTTTCCCGGGAATTTTTAAAAAAGTGGGTGTCATGCAGGTTTGGGGTCAGGGTGGGCCCCGGACAGGTATAGTTTTAAAGTCCAGTTTTAAATAAAAAGGTGGTTGAAAGACTCCTTTTTCCCGGGACTTTTTAAATGTGGGGGGGGGCATGCAGGTTTGGGGCTCTGCTGTGGCCCAGGGGCAGGTATAGTCAATTTTCCAGTTCAAAATAAAAAGGTGGTTTAAAGACTCCTTTTTCCGGCCCTTTTAAAAAGTGGGGGTCATTTCAGGTTTGGGGCTCATGCTGTGGCCCAGGAAAAGGTATTGTCAATGTAAATGAAAAAAATAAAATGGTGGTTGAAAAAACTTTCCTTTTTTCCCGGCCCCCTTTTTAAATGTGGGGGTCATGCAGGTTTTGGGCTATGCTGTGGGCCCCGGAAGGTATAGTCAATGGGCCCGTTCAACTAAAATGGTGGTTGAAAGACTCCTTTTTTCCCGGGACTTTTTAAATGTGGGGGGCATGCAGGTTTGGGGCTCTTTCTTTTGGGCCCAGGGGCAGGATAGTCAAAGTCCCGTGAAACTTTAAAAAGGTGGTTGAAAGGGTCCTTTTTTCCCGCTTTTTAAAAGTGGGGGGCATGCAGGTTTGGGGGTCATGCTGTGGTTGGAAGGGATAGGCAATGTCCAGTGAAACTAAAGGTGGTTTAAAGACTTTCCTTTTTTTCGGCACTTTTTAAATGTGGGGGGCATGCAGGTTTGGGGCCCCATGCTGCCCTTCCGGGAAAGGGGTATTTTAAAGTCCAGTTCAAGTTTAAAATGATGGTTTCAAATCATACTGCCTTCTGGCACTTTTTAATTTGTGGGTGATGCAGGTTTAAGGGTCAGGCTGTGGTAAAAAGACAGGGAATAGTAAATGGTCTGTGGGCTTTTTTTTTTTGTGACTTTTATAAACCCAAGTGTTTTTGCCTAAGATGTAGAAAGTATCCCCTTTGGCTGTTTTTGGATGTTAAATTTTGCTTCTCCAGCTTGTTTGGGGGTAATAAAGGGAAAGGGGTTTTTTTGCCCCTTCCCCATAGACTTTTAAAGGTCATCGCGCTAATCGATGCTCACTATCGAAAAACCTTATCGAAAAGCGGGCCACTATCGACTATTTGATCGATCTCGGGTGCCAACGCAATTTGCTCAACACTAGACATGAGACTTTCAGGACTTTAATAACATACATAGAAGGGTAAGATTCACAAGAATAATGAACAGAACATGTAGTTAGGGCTCTGATGAGCACTGTGGGAGTAGTCAACTTTGACCAACTAGCCGACTAAACAAAATAAAAAAGAGTGAAAAGGGGAATGAAGCCAGCCTGAAATAGATATTGAGAAAACACAGTTTGCATAATACACTCACTGAAAAAAAAAGAAAAATAATGCACTCGCACAGATATATCGTATTGCTCCAACTGCTAGTGTTATGATGATCCTGAAGCCACCGGATATGACAGTCAGTCACCCCTAATAGTGAAACCTTTTGGCTAGAGTTACATGTACATATTCTAATTTACATACAATGATCAAACTTAAAAGGGGTGCTGTATCTCTTTTCATTGATTGGTTTTCAAGAATTAAGGCACAGTGTAATACAGATAGAACTTTGCAATTGGATGTCATTGAGCAAAGCTAGTGTTTGTGTGTATCAAAGTGATCCCTATATCTCCTGTTTCTCTGTTTACGCACTGATATCCAGTATCGGTCAGATTCCCATTTGCTGAGAGCTTATACATTTCTGTTCAAGCCTCCGGTCGTGGATGTTATTACACTAAGCTTGCATTCCTGCCATTTTCACCTCAACGTAAGGGGACTGGTCACATTTTCACTCTGCACAGCCAGAAGGAAAACTAGAAAACATGCAATGGGCTTTTTAAGCAGAAAACAGCACAATTGTGTGAATGTGCCTAAAACATAGATGGGCATTAGTGGCATGTGAAGCATTTTACTTGACACAGGCTCTGAGAGGAGTTTTACAAGACTGGGAATTCAATTGTAACGATGAATGCAGCCATCGTGTAAGTAAAACAGCTAGCTGTTACATACTGTGACATGTGACATGTGGAGGGTGGTGGGGGTGGGAACACACGAGCGCCAGCATGAACAAGTGAAGGGGATGATGTCATTTCCCTATCGGTTTAAGAAAACACCAAGCTGGGGGAAGAACGCCCCTGATATGTTCTGGTAACTGAGAGTCTGGTGAGAGCACTGACAACACCCCCTCCCCCCGTCCCCCCCCCCCCCCCCCCCCCCCCCCCCCCCCCCCCCCCCCCCCCCCCCCCGCTCCGCCCCCCCCCCGCTGGCTAAACTGACGAAGCGATACATCCCCTTTAAGAACAAACTTATAGAAGCTATCTTATTCGAAATCCAGAGGCTGCCTGTATACAGACACATACATTGTAATGAAGCTATATACGGTAACATAGTAAAAGTTAAAACATTTATATCTGTCTGTCTAATAGTAGATAATGACTAAATGATCACTCTATAGTTCTCGGGATAGGCCTGAATTAAGTTGAAATTTGTTAGAGGGCATATGACACGGATGGCAATATATGGAATGATTGAATCAGCGTAACAGAGGCCCTCACATTTAATGGGAAAAACAGAACACTATGTTGACTGTCAGTCAAAAAATTTAATCTATTGAAGTATACAGGCAAAACTACACATGAACTTTAACCTGTAGATTTAACCGTTAGATGCCACAGTCAATTGGAATAAAAACTGATTAAAAAGTCATATGTAACCTAAAATGTATAAACAAAAGTAGACTTCAGCCGAACAATAAAACTTCCACTGCTATTCAGGAGAGGATATTAGGTTGAATAATTAGAGATAGCATGTATTTACATCAAGCAGGACAAAAGAATTGCTCTAATAAAGAAAATTTGGCACAGCAATGTATTTGGTAATAAACTGTATTTACTTTTGCCTACTTACAGAAATCAATCAGATGGGAAAGCTTCCCTAAGGCCAGATTCTTATGTTCTTACTGGACACAAGAGTAAAATGTGGCATATTTATTAAGTTTGAAAATATTTGGCACATCTTTCAGTGGCCCTGCACCTGTCCAAAAAGTAATGTCTAGCCCTCTGGGATTATGGATTAGATTTGTTAGCTTAATTTGCACCACTCTTTGGCACAAATTTTAGTACATTTGTCAGATATTGTGAGGACATGCCCCTATTTTGCTAAGCTTAGCCCACGTTTCAAAGAGGTAATAATGCCGCTTACATGAAAATTTCAGCCCATTTTTAGCCCAGAATTCTGGCTAAAATAACTCCATGCATTTCCTCCATAGAGTCATTCAGTGTCTGGCTGCATAAATGCTCATATGACAGCTTAAGGAACATCCCATAGTGATGGCAATGCTGGGAAAATAAATAGGACTCTAATGATGATGCATTCGACTTTAGAGAAGAGTTACTCTGATTCATTTTATATGCCTGCGTGTTTTTTCTGTATTTGATGTAGTAGTTTTTGTGTTTACAACTTCTTGAACTAAACATTTTAATTGGAAACTGTATTTTCTGGTTGGATGCTGATGATGTCCTTATCTTCTTTTCTTGTATATTTAATTTCTATATAACCAAGTTATTTTTTTGACAACTCTACAGTTTTGTAAATAAATCTAAGGCTTCACAAGGGGAATTAAAATGTTCAGATCTAAAGAGTAATGGGAAGAAAAGAGAAAGACAATTACTTTTTCTAACTATTTTAATCACAAAGAACATTGAAAACACTGGTAAAATTAGATTTCAGTATGTTAAAAAATGTGTTTTCAAACAAGAGATCATTATTTATGAATTGCTGTGGTATGATCACAATGGGACTAGGAGCATTAATTACAAAAGAAGCTGTTTCAAAATTCTTTCTTTCTGCTCAGATATTTTTAATTCGTTTCCTTTTTGTTTATTCAGTAATGTCTTCATAAATAATATTGTAATATGACAAAATATCACATTTTTCAATGCAAAACAATATATATTCTTATTATAAAATTATTTTTCATGTATTCTTTTAAACCGTTAAAGACATAGCTTAAATTTTGGTATCAAAGACCCTTAGTGGTGACATGTATTAAAAGGCTACACCAGTTTTTATGTCGTCAATAAACTTTAGTAGACTGTTCTTTAGATGTTTGGGAATAGATCGAATTCCTCAACTTTTGCACGACGATTAGCTCATGCACCAACTCTTTTTAATGAGTGCTCCATACATTTGGGGCATTCTGGCGGTCCCCACATTCATAGAATTTATGATTTCTTTGATGCCAAAACTTTGGTGCAAGAAACAAATTAAAACAACCGATACACAGTTAAAATATGGTCTGCCTGAGCCAGACTTGTAGTATTGGCACTACATCTGCGCCTGTATGTATGACATGCTACAAGTTACATTCTTCACATTCTAGCGCATTCTCTACTACTTTAGAAGGGAGAATACTGTACGCATTAGGTTTACTGCCCCCTTACTGAGGACAGCACAAGCTAGTGAAGCAGACATGCTGTTCTCCAGCGCTGTGGTCCCTGTGTTCTGTGTAGAGATGCTGTAGTTTCAGTAGGAGCAACTTACCCCTCAGAATTTATTCATGAGCGGTGTTAGCCCGCCCCACACAAAAGGATTAGCACCGCCCATATTGCATGTTATTCACATATTGTCTACTATTCAAAGTAATGGGATTTAATCAGTTGATGAGTGGGACGCGGGCTGTAGCCTCAGATGGGGGTTTTGTAAAAACGGGACTCTTTGAATGACTCTTTTCTGGCTGAAACTGCAGATTTGAGCATTAAATACTTGAAAACTACAGCATCTTATAGAATAAGGGACACAGTGCTGGAAACAGCAGGTCTGACACTAGCTTGTGCTGTCCTCAGCAATGTGGGCATAAACTATGCAACAGGTTCTCTTTAAAGCTACAGTGGGGAAAAAAGTATTTAGTCAGCCACCAATTGTGCAAGTTCTCCCACTTAAAAAGATGAGAGGCCTGTAATTGACATTATAGTTAGACCTCAACTATGAGAGACAATATGAGAAAACAAATCCTGAAAATCACATCGTCTGATTTGGAAAGAATTTATTTGCAAATTATAGTGGAAAATAAGTACCCGTATAATTCTCGAAATATAAGCCGAACCCAGTATAACCCGAGGCACCTATTTTTGACACAAAAACCGGGAAAGCTTATTGACTCAGTAAAAAGCCTAGGGGGAAAACGCAGCGGACTGGTAATTTTTAAAAATAAAAATAGATACCAATAAAATTGCAAGGCAGTTTAATGTCCCCCTAGGCAGGTATAGGGGGATAGGCAGTTTAATGTCCCCCATAGGCGGTTATAGGGGGGTATAGGCAGTTTAATGTCCCCCATGGGGCGGGTTTAGGCAGTATGGGCAGTTTTAATGTCCCCCATAGGCAATATAGGTTGGGAAGCATTTTAATGTCCCCATGGCGGTTTTGGCGGGAAAAGGTTTTTATAGGCAGAAATGGGAAGCTATTTGCCCCCAAGGCAGCTATAGGGTAGTAATTTGCCCCCCATAGGCAAGTTAAAGCGGGTATGGGTCCAAATAGGCAAGTTATAGGCAGGAAAGGGTCCCCCTAGGCGGGTTTTAGGCAGGTAAGGTCCCCCTACAGGTTATGGCAGGTATGGGTATTATAGGCTTATAGTCCCGCTAGGCGGTTTATAAAAATTTAAAAGGGGTCCCCCTGGGGAAGGTTATTAGGCAGGTATAGGTGTTATAGGCAGGTATATCCCCTAGCAGGTATAGGCCCCCCATTGGGTTTAAGGCGGGTTTAAAAAGCCCCCCCTGGGTGGGTTATAGGCAGGTTTTAGTCCCCCGGGGTAATTATGGGAGGTATGTCCCCTAGGTATTTTTTGGGCAGGTTTACCCCCTAGGTAGGTTATGGGCCAGGTATAGTCCCGCTTGTAGGTTAAGGCAGGATAAGGTAGGTAAGGTCGTTATAGTAGGTAAAAACCCCATGGGCGGGCTCTAGGCAGGAAAAGGCGGGGATGGTGGCAAAGGCACTTTTTAAAAAAAAAAAAAAAACCCTTTACCTGACTCCCCCCGGCTCCGTCCCCACCCCTCCCGCCTCCTCGTGTCTGGCTCCCGCGCCCTGTCTCTCTTCTCGGCACAGGCGGGTGATGTCATCAGGCCGCGCACGCAGCGTGATGACACACGCTGCCTGTGCCGGAAACTCCGGACAGCCGCGAGTCTGCGGCCACCCAGAGTCCACTACGGAGCACGGAGCGCATCCTCTTGCTCCGCAAGTGGTATCTGTTCACTTGTATGCACTCCGGAGGAGTCGCATACAAGGAAGAGATGCCGACAGCGCCCCGGGCCACCGCAGTGTCCGACACTTTTCGGCGCTACTCGGCGTTCATTTATATGCGCTCCCTGAGGGGGCTTGGGATAATTGTCGTGCTGAAAGACCCAGCCACATTTCATCTTCAATGGCCTTCCTGATGGAAGGAGGTTTGCACTCAAAATCTCATGATACATGGCCCCATTCATTCTTACATGTACACGGATCAGTCGTCCTGGTCCCTTTGCAGAGAAACAGCATGATGTTGCCACCCCCATGCCTCTTTCATCTTTTTTAAGTGCAAGAACTTGTACAATTGGTGGCTGACTAAATACTTTTTCCCTCCACTGTATTTAGAACTGGCCTGTTAGCGCCAACGTTCATACATGTTGCCCATAAAAAATTCTGTTGCATTAATCTCTCAGCATTCTGGCAGTCAGAAAAATCTCCAATCTGGCAATCAGAAAAATCCCTGGATCAATGACCCCTCTCCTGAATCCTCGTCACTGTCACTTGTTACATTATTACGCTCCAGAAATGCATCCAAACCCTTTTTTGAACTCGGTTATTGAATTCACCATGACAAGTCCCTCTGGCAGAGAATTTCCATAGTCTCACTAGCTCTTACAGTAAAGAATCCTTTCTATGTTTATGTAGAAACTTTCGTTCCTCAAGACGAATTGGGTGCCCCCTTGTTCTAGATACAGCCCTGTGTATAAATAAATCTTTGGGGGAGATCTCTAATGATTTTTTGATTTTATTTAAACATATTAATTATGTCCCCCCCAAGCCTTCTTTTCTCTAAACTAAATAACCCTAATCTTGCCAATCTTTCTGTGTACTGTAGTCCACCCAGGCCTTTTATTATTTTTGTTGCCCCCTTTGTACCTGTTCAAGCTCTACAATGTCTTTCCTGTGCACTGGTGCACAAAACTGTACACAATATTCCATGTGTGGTCTAACTAGTGACTTGTTAATGGAGAATAATGTTTCATCTATGTGCATCTATGCCCCTTTTAATGCACCCATGATCCTATTTGCTTTGGCTGCGCGGCTGACACTGGCTGTACAATTTTGTTTTCTGTCCACCAGGATTCCCAAGTCCTTCTCCATGTCTTTGTACCTCAGTGTTTTTCGTTTAACATGTAATCATGTATTGGTTTTCTCTGCCCCTTTTGGATAAGCTTGTATTTTTCAGTGTTAAACCTCATCTGCCCATTTTTCCTGACCAGGCCTCAATTATCCAGAATCCCTTTGTAATAACATATTATCCTACTATTGTGTTGATTCTTTACAGTGCTTAGTATGTCTGCAAAGATTCGTAATTCTACTGTGTATTCCTGTGTAAGATCATTAATGAAAATGTTAAGAGGATAGGGCACAATACTTGACCCTTGGGGTACCCCACTTAGTAACCAGCGATCCAGTGCTGAGTATGTTTACCGTTAATTATACCCTTTGTTTTCTATCATTGAGCCAGTTACATTACCCACTTGCACACATTTTCCCCCAGTCCAAAGCATTCTCATTTTATTTACAAACCATTTTATGTGGACACCGTACAATGCTTAGGAAAAGAAATCTAGATATATTGGAATCCTGTGCCTCACCGATTCCAGTCTAGCACTGGACGTCCTCATAGAGCTGTTGTGATTAGTGACAGGAACGATCTTCATGAACCCATGCAGGGATACGGCGTTATACATTTATTTTTCAGTGAGGTACTCAGGATAGCAATTTGAGAAACCTTCAAACTTTTTAACTACAACAGAGGTTTAAGCTTATGGCCTATAGTTTCCTGACACTTTTTTAACCCCCATTTTGTTTTTTGGCACCACATTTGCTATGCGCCAATCCTTTGGGACTATACCCGTTGATTTGCAGTCCATGAATATTTAAGAAATAGGGCCTATCTATGACATCACTTAACTCTCTTAGGGACACGTGGGTGTATGCCATCTGGACCTGGGGATGTGTCTATTTTTAATCTTCCTAAGACGGGGCTGCACTTCTTCCTGGGTTAGACAAGAAAACTTTTAAGTTGGTGTTACACATCTTCTATGTTCTACAGGAAGGTCTCCTCCTCCTCGGTAAAATTTTTTACCAAAGTGGAATAAAAAAAACTAAAAAATAAAAAAAAAAAAAAAATAATTAAAAAAAGTGTTAATAAGTTTGCTTTTTTTTACTCATAGCCCCTTACTGTCTCTCCCTCAGTATTTTTCAAAGGGCCAACATTTCTGTTTTATCTTTTTACTATTTATTTAGTTAAAAATATTTTGGGGTTAGTTTTACTTTCTATAGCATTATGTCTTTCCGTCTCCAGCTTTGTTCTTTATCTTTATTTTACACACTTTATTTTTTTCCCTATAACTTCTTAGTGCCTCTTCACTGCCCTCCTGTTTTAGTAGGTGAAACGCTTTCTTTTGTTTTTTAGTGCCTCTTTTACTTCCCTGTTTGATCCACATTGGTTTTCATGTTTCTAATTTTTTTTATTACATAAGGTTGTACCTCTCACAGTGGTAGCCTAGGATGTTTTATAAAATATCCCATTATTATTAGTTCGGCCTTATTTAAACACATTGTCCCAGTCAATACGGTTTTAGGGCCTCCCTAAGCAGAAAAATTAGCCTTCCTAAAATTTCTGTGGTTTTTGTGGCTCCTTGACAAATAACTCTATTGAAGGATTAAAGGAAATTTATTATCTTTTTGGTCACTATTCCCTAGGTGCCCCTCAACCTGACCTGTGTTACTCTGTCGGTCTATTAGTAATTATTAGGTCTAGAAGGGCCTTTCCTTAGTCGGTTCCTTCACATTTGGCAAAGGTCAATTTATTCTTTAGTTATTGTCATAAAAACTGTTTCTTTTATGAGAGCTACAAGCGTCAGATTCCCAATTGATGTATTGGATAGTTAAAGTGCCCATATAATAACCTCTTTCTGTTTAGCTGCCTCATCTATTTGCCTGAGGAGTACATCTTCTTGGGATTCTGTTATATTTGGGGGCCTTTAGACAGACCCCTATTAGTATTATATGTTATTGTTACCCCCATGTATATATACCATAATGATTAACTGTTCATTACCTTGTACATATATCTTCCCGCAGTGTTGGTTCAGACAGGATTTTACATAGAGACAGACACCTCCCCCTTTTTTTTTTTTCCGGGTTTCTTTACGATCCTTTCTAAATTGGACTGTATCCCTGCAAGTTTAACCGCCCAGTCGTAGCTCTCGTCCAGCCATGTTCAGTTATCCCACTATGTCATATTTTTCTTCAGCTATGAATTATTCTAGTTTCTTTAATTTTGTTGGTCAGACCTCCTGGCATTGGTCAGCATGCAATTTATAGATTTTTTAGTTTTATTCCTTTCTCCTGATTCTTGTTTTTTTTTATCTATGGCTAACCCCTCCCTCCACTCCACCCCTGATTTATTCCTAATTCCCAGCTCCTCTATCTTACTATCATGGATGTATTTGTGTTGTTTACCCTCCCCCCAGTCCCTAGTTTAAATATCTCCTCCAAACTTCTGGCCTATTTTGTCCCCAATACAGCTGCACCCTTCCTATTTTAGGTGCAGGCCATCCCTAGCATTGAGTCTGTAGCCAATACAGAAGTCAGCCCAGTTCTCCAAAAACCAAATCCCTCTTGCCTACACCCAAAGTTTGAGCACTTATCACCTCTCTAATCTCCCGCTGGCCTCTTGGTGTGGCTCGTGGAACAGGTAATATTTTCTGAATATATTACTTGGAGGTCCTTGCTGAGCTTTTGGCTAAGTCATGAATTTTTTTAAGGAATCTCCACCTACCTCTAACTTTGTCATTGGTGCCAAGTTGGAACAATGACGGCTGGATCTCACCAGCCCCACCCAGCAATCTGTCAACCCGATCCGCGATATGTCGAACCCGGGCCCCAGGTAAACAACACACTGTTCGACGATCCCGGTCTTTAGTTCTAGAACAAAATAAGTTTATTAAGTGTATTACATTTTTTTGCAGGACTATTTGTTCTTTTCTTTTTGTACCTTTTTTGGATACATGTATCCAAGTATTTTTTTTTAATTTATAATTTAAAAGAAAAAAAAAAAAAATTCTCCTTTCACCAATCACCTTAAATAATGTAAAAGAGTTTTAGAACAGGTTGGTACAATAATGTTGAAACCTAGGGGCATTGCTAGGCCTTGTCACAAGTGCTCCCGCAGCCCACCCGTCTGGCTGGGGGTGCACTCAGGCATCTGGCGTCCCCCCGGCTTCAGGAGCGAGTGCCGCCGCGGTCCGCGTATCGGGCCGCAGGTGCACTCGCTCCCTGCAAGTTCAACTCACCCGGCCACGCTCCTGTCTGTCAGGTTCCTCTTGCTGCCCGGCACGCGCGTCCCTGTCCTCTAGGGCGCTTCCGCCAGCTCTGTGAAATTTAAAGGGCCAGCGCGCCGGTAATTGGCTATTGCCGGGCAACTGCTCTATATTTTTCTGGGCACTTCCGCCACTCCCCGCGGATCTTTAGTGCCATTGCCTTATTGAGACGTTGTTTCCTGAGTCTGTTCTGATTACGTGTACCGTTCCTTATGCCTTCCATCCCTCGACCCCCCACGAAACATTCGGGCTGTCCGACCTTACCGCCTTTATGTTTTTTTTTTTTTTTTCCCCGTCTATTGGAGCCTGCTGGACGTTTCTGTACCACAGCTATACCTCGGCTGCCTCCGGCAAAAGCAAGTCACGTCATGGGGTGCGACCTGGTAGACTCCCGCCGCAGCAAGTCCATCCCGCTTTGCGTCCGGGCTCTGGTGAAATCCGGGACCTTCTAGATTTTGCTCCTGGCGGGGGCTAACACCATTGATTGCGGTGGTCTGTGGATCCACTACTGCGTATCGTGACATAAGATCCGGCCATGATCCCGATTGTGTGCTGCCTGGTGACACCGACCTCTCAGCAATCGTGGACCCAGCAGTCGCAACAAATCGCATCAACAAGCACAGCAGCTGAACCAGTGTCCGCTATGTGTTGCAACAGCTCCTGGCCAACAACAGCCAGTTGCTCTCTCTCCCGTTGCGAAGTCTCCACTGCAACAATGGGCCCCAAGTTCGTCTGCCGTTCACGTTTTAAGTTTGAGGGTCCCCACTCTGCAGGGGATTACCCCTGTTTCTATGCACATTGAATGAATGCTGTAATTCGCCATTGAGTGTGCTAGGTGGCGTTCGTGGTCAGCTACGTGCCCAGAAAGGCCTTTGCTTGGGGCTAACCTCTTTGGGACAGGTGCGCCCGGGTGGGATCTGCGGACTTTGCAGGCCTTCCTTTCGAGTTCTGCAGCGTATGTGTAGAGCCGGTGCGAGGCATCACTTGATTCTGATTCTTCGGGCGAGACTGTGCGGTGCAGTTTCAGACCTGGCATCGGAACTGGCATGATGACGCGCCCTGTGTTGCTACCTTTTAGAAGGGTCTTTCCATCAGAATTAAGGGAACTCTAGCGGCTAAGACCTCCCGTCTTCCTTGAGCGATAATGATTTCTCCGGCCCACCCGCATATGTTGTGCGCTTTGCCGAGGAGGCAAGAAGGAACCTTCACCCAGGATCGGGACTAGCCCGGCCACGCCGACTGCTCGACTGGCTCCGGTCTTCCAGAGGCCTTTGCTGACACTTCCCTGCCGTCTGTGTGAAGAGCACCATGGGTGAATCCGGACCCACATTATCGAGCAGGAGTTGGCCCGTCGCGGGTCTGGAAAAAAATGTGCTGTACTGTTCCAGCCCGGAGCTACTTCTGCAATGGTTGCCGCTTCGTCCTCTGTGGCAGGGAATTGCTCCGCACCTAGGTCATGTCGAGAGGCATCCCTGGGTGGGATCTTCCTCTCCACGTCTTTACATTGAAGTAAGTGGTTCTTGGACGATTCCGGTCTCGTATTCACAGGTGCCGCTTTTCCTAGGACTCTGGCTACTGCCGGGGAACTTCATCATGCATGAAATGCTTGTCCCAGGTACCGGTTCTCCAGTGATCTGCTGGTGAGCCTTTGCTGATATCCTCCGTCGGTGGGGAGCTCATTAGTGACGCTATCCAGTACATGACCAAGCCAGTGTCCCTCCATGTGGGGGCTCTTCACAAGGAGTAGATCTCCTTCTAATTCTACCCCGGGCTTCCTCAGCGATGCTGTTCGGGGCTCCCGTGGCTGCAGCGCACGCACCATACGCTCTACTGGAGGACTGGTGAGTGTTACACTGGGGGTCCGACTGTAATGACGCTGCCTGGTGAACCTAGACCATGCGAACTCACTTTCTCCTCTGGGTTGTATCAGTATCTGCCGGGTTTGGCCCGCGGAATACCTGGACTACGCAGATTTCTCAAATAACCTTGAAAACCCAGGCCGAATTGTCATCCTCCTCATCGCACTATAATGTCCTATTGATCTCCTGCCTGGGACCAGCCTCCCTGGGGCAGGGCTTATACGAGTCTGTGCCGTGACCCAGGCCATGTCGGCCTACTATCCAAGAGAACTTTGCAAAAGGCTTTATTCGTAAGTCCTCCTCACCCGTGTGCCGGCTTTTTCTTTGTCTCAGAGAAGGATGGTTCACTCCGCCCCTGTATCGACTACAGGGTCCTTCCAAGATTACTGTGAAAAAGGTAACCCCTTGCGTTAATCTCGGAAACTCGTCGTCCGACTTCAAGGAGCAGGTTTTTCTCCATGTTGGTCTGCGAGGGCGTACAACCTCATCAGGATTCGTAACGGAAGATGTGGAAAGAAATGCTTTCAACACCCGGGACGGCCACTTTGAATATCTGGTGGATGCCCTTCGGGCCTGTGTAATGCTCTGCAGTCTTCAGGAGTTGTCAATGATCTCTTCAGGGACCTGATGTATACTTGTGTCATCGTATACCTGGACGATATCCTGATATTTTTTTTGATCTACGGTCCCAATCAGACACAGGTGCCACGTTCTGCAGTGTCTAGCAATAACTGCCTGTATGCAGAAACTAGAGAAATGCTTGTTCCATCAAATCCAGAATGCCCTTCCTCGGAAATATTGTCTCTGATATGAGGTTTACAAATGGACCCTGCCAGTTATCAGCATCTGCAAGGGCACGACCTGTTGGCCTTGCTGACCATACAACGTTTGTATTGGATTCCACCAATTATTATCGGCAGTTCATCTCCATTTTCTACGTTGGTGGCCTCGATCGTGGGCCTTGACCTAAGAAGATGCTAATCCCAAGTGGTTGGCCACGCGGCCGAAGCCTTTATCGCTGGAGCTTGGTTGCCTCGTCTGTGGGTGCTGGGAAGTTCTTATCTGAAGAGGTCCAAGGGAATACTACCTGTGGATTCTTCTCCAAAACTTTCGCCAGCAGAGAGGAATTATGCTATTGGAGAGGGAGTTTCTTGCTATCAAGATTGGCCCCGGAGGTATGACGTCACTTTCTGGAAGGGTGCTCATCATCCCTTCGATGTATTTACGGACACAAGAACTCAAGTACCTACAGTCGGCTCAGGCCTTAACCCCCGGATAGGCTCGATGGTCCCTTTTTTATCGCGATTTGATTTTCGGAACCACTTAGCCAAGCGGAGAAAAACGTTAAGGCTTGATGCCCTCCTCTCGCGCTCGGACGTCACCGGGAGAGGAGCCTCGGCCCCTACACATTATACCTTCTGAGCGCTTGTTCAGCGGCACCAGTTCTCCTCCAGCAGATACCTCCCGGCAAGGACGTCGTGCGGGCTTCTCTCGTAGGAGAGTCCTGAAATGTGGACATTTCTCGTGGTGGCTGGGCATAATGGGGCCTGGAGGCGTATCAGTTTGATCTCCCAGTTCTATTGGTGGCGGGTTCTGGCTAAAGATGATACTCGAGAGTTTCTGGAAGCCTGCGCTACTTGTGACCGTGATATAAAAGCCTCACCATAGGTCGTCAGGCTTGCTGCAACCCCTGCTGACTCCAGTACACCATGGACTCATGTAGCAATGGACTTTTAATCACCGACTTCCCCCCCTCTTCGGGTAACACCGTTATTTGGGTCATTCAGATAGATTCTCTAAGATGTCGCACTTTTTATTGTTTTTCTTTTTTTTGTTTTTTTTTTTTCGTTGCCCGGGTTACCATCCGCACCCTCACACTTGCCTATCTCTCTTCTTCATACAATATTTTCGCCTGCACGGCCATGCACTCGGCACATCGTTCTGACTGCGGGGTTCGTTTGTCTCAAAGTTTTGTTGTGCACTTGCTTCTCGATTGAGGGGTTAAGTTTGTTTTTTCCTCAGCATACCTCCGCAATCTAACAGCTATGGGAAAGGGGCAATCAGGTTCTGGAGTCGGGCTATTTGTGCCATTTTCTCTCGGTTAGCCGAATGATTAGTCAGCCTTTTACCCTGGGCCGAATTCTATTATAATTCGATGGACCTCAGAAGCCCGGGTGCGTCTATCCTTCTGTGTGGTATTATGGATGCATCCCTGCTCTTCCTCTCTCCCTCTGCCCTACCCCTCGAGGGTCCACCCTCGGTGGATACCATGGTTTGACGGTTATATCTGCCATTTGGGATCAGAACTCATCTTTCACTGCTAGCGTGGCAGCTTCCCGCATGATAATACAGGCGGATCCAAAAAGAGGAGATCCACTCTGACCTTTGCTCCTAGAGACAAAGTATGGCGTCTGCCAAATTTGTCCGGCTGAAATACCCGTTACAAACTGGGTCCACGTTCCTGGTGCCTTTTGAGGTGTTAAAGCATATTAATCATGTGGGCCTATAAACTCCAGCTCCCTCCCACTGCGATCCCGATTTCCTTTCATGTCTCACTTGCTGAAGCCTGTCGTGTTTAAACGTTTTCCCGGAAAGTTGTCCCCCTCTCCTGAAGCCGTAGCCGCCAAAGTATTTGCGGTTTAAGAGATCCTAGCTATGAAGTCTGTTAGGGGGAGATGACATGTTATCTATTGATTGGGAGGGACGATTTTGGGCTGAGGAGAGATCTTGGGAGCCGGAGGAGAACTAGTGATGGGGTGGGCCAAGTGCAGATGTAGGTGGTTGCCAGTACTTGTTAATACCTCATCTGCTATAATTAATTGGCACAGTGTAGAAAAGTCAAAGCCAAGTTAAATAAATTGAAATGTGAAACAAGGCTAAGGACCTGATGGCATTCACCCAGAGTTCTTAAAAGGTCTCAGCTCGGTTATCGGTGTACCCTGTACATGAATTTAGAGATTCCTGGTTGATGGTATGGTTCCAGGGGACTGGCGCAGGGCAAATGGTAGTTCCCATCTTCAAAAAGGTTCCAAGTCTTGCCCAGGTAATTATTGACAGTAATGTTTAAATCTGTTGTGGGAAAAATGTTTGAGGGCTTCATAAGGGATATATACAGGAGTATGTTGACAAACACAATGGGCGACATGTATGAATCTCGACGAGGTCGGGGCGCACCTTTTCCGCAGTTTCCTAGGCGGAACTCTGCGCTGATTTATGTCAGGGCCGGGGCGTGCTCATAACATAGCATGTAAATCCGCCGCTCGCTGTGTGTGGGGTGCAGTGCGGGGGAGAGGAGGCAGTGCGGGCTGCCGCCGAAGATTCGCCGTACGAGGCGGTGCGCTCGACATAGGGGGAAAAGTTAACCGCGCTCCTGACAGTGTGTGGGGGCACAGTGCGTGAGGACATGGGCGCAGTGCGGGACTTATAGGCGCCGTGCGGGGACTGAGCGAAAAAACAGTTCCTGATTGCGAGAAGGCTGGAACAGCGAGAATCTTCCAGATGTCGGTGTGGAGTTTAGGTATAATAAAATCGCCTTTATAAAAGGTTCAACATTCTCAGCGAAAAGAGTCTGAAACCTAAAAAATAAAAAAATACATAGAAACAACAATCACTTTCCAATATCATTATTCAAGAATTAGGTTATTGGAAAATTGCCGGGAAATACTGTAATCAAATTCAGAAATTATTCTGATTGGTCGGTCATAAACGGCCAATCAGAATAGGAAAGCGTCGGTGAAACCATTACAAACCTATGGTGGAAGTTTAGACTCCAATCAGATTACCACGGTGGGGATAGTTCAAATTAAAGTAAATTGCTGAGAAAGAGCTGATTG
>JAODAL010019391.1:0-2500 GCA_025379985.1 Phyllomedusa bahiana | reverse complement strand
ATCTTAATTATGAGGAAGAGGTTAGTAGGGGAAAATATATAAAACAAAAAAATTTTTATTTGGGGGGGCGGGGGGGAAAACTTATTTAGTCTTGAGAGACGGCTTCGGGGGGGACATGATTAATTTATATAAATATTAAATGGTCCCCTACAAAATGTATGGGGAAAAATTATTTTCAATGTGAGAGCCCCCTAAAAGACAGGGGACATTACTTTTGACTAGAGAAAAAGGATGTCATTCTCCAGCGGGAGAGTGTTCTTTCACTGTAAAAAACTGTGAATCTGGGGAATAGCTTCCCTTTGGGAGGGGTTCACAGCAGGAACGGGTAGAGATTTTCCCAAAAAAAGGGCTTAGATACCTCCCTGGAAACTAAAAAAAAATTTTTAAATGCTTTTTAAAGGGGAAACTATGTAAAAACCTGGTCCTGGCTGGGTGGGGGCCCCTTTTGGGGCCCGGATAGGGTTTCCCCCACGGGAGAAGTTTGGGGTTTTGCCTTGGGGTTTCCCCGGGCTTTAACCATTGGTGAGGCTGGGTTAAAGTCCTTGCCCTCTCTCCCTTCCCCCCACTTTTTTCCCCCCCTTTGGGGTTGAACTGAGGGGGACATGTGTTTTCCCTTTAAAACCGTCCTAATTTGGAAACCCTATGAAACTATGATGGGCAGGGGGGTTGGGGTTTTAAATTCCCCCATAAATGTTTTCCTATCAAACCCCGGGAAGAAGTGCAGCTCCATTTTAAAATAGTTTAAAAATAGAAAATCAAAACCCCCTGATGGAAAACCCACCCCCATGTCCAAAGGGGAATTAATTTAAAGTGATAGACAACCCTATTATTTATGGAAAATTTTTTCCTGGTATGCCCAATGGGGTTTTAAACACATGCAAATGTAATGGAAAATATTAAAAAAGGTTTTTGTAAAAAATTGTTTCCTGGAAACTATGGCCTTAAAAGAAAAACCCTTTTTGTGGGGTTAAAATTTTGATTTTTTCCCTAAAGATGCGGGGTTTTAATCCCCTTTGAAAATAAAATTTTCATTCCTTTTCCCCAGCATGGGGATTTTTTGAAGGATCGGCCCCTTGTCAAACTAATCTCACCCTTTCTTTGAGGGGGTTAAAGTTCTAAAAGGGATCGGGGTAAAATTGGGAGTAATATATATAAAATTTTTTCTAAAGCAATTTGCCACTTGGCCAAAAAAAAAGGGTTGGAAAAGAAAAAATGATAATTTTTGGGGAATTGGGGGAAAAATTTTTGAACAATTTGGGGAAGGGTTACCGATCCAGAGGGAGGGGGGGGCCCTTTAAGGGGGGGGGGGGGGGTTTGTCAAAAGCGCTCCCGCCCCCCCGGCGGGGGCTGGGGGCCCGCCCCTGGGGCCTTTTGGCGTCCCCCCCGGTTTTCGGAGAAAGTGGGCCGCAGCCCCGAATGGGGCCCCGGGGGGCCAAACCGCCTACCTCCAAAAGTTCAATTTAAAGCCACAACGCTCCTGCTTTTCAGGTTCCTTTTTGGCTGCTGGTAATTGGTTTTTGCCGGGCGCTCCCCTCTATATTCCCTTTGGGCGTTTTCCCCTACTCCCCCCAGCTCTTTAGTCCCAATTGCCTATTGAGAAAGAAATTTCTGAGTCTGTCCGGTTAAACCGGGGGTTACCTACATTCTGCCCCGATTTCGGAGCCTGCCAGACGTTTCCCTGTACCCCCGCTAAACTGGGGGCTGCCCCGCAAGCATTTTAAAGCGGGGGGTGCGACCCGTTGACTCCCCCCGGGCCAGAAGTCCACCCTTGTTTTGGGCGGCGGGCTCTGGTAAAAACCGGGGGCCCCTACTTAGATTCCGCTCCCGGCTTTGGAAAAACACCATCCTGCGGGGGTTCCATTGGAATCCCCCTTACTGCGAATCGGGGACGGGCCTTTTTTGGGGGTTGTTGTCCCAAAACCTTTTAGCACAACTTGGACAACCCCAAAATGGAAAGCCGGGAAAAACCCTTGTGGGGCCCCAAAGACTAGTTTCAACTTTTCAATGTAGGGGTGAATCCCAAATTGTAAAACAAAATAAAAAAAAAGTTTTATTTTTCCCAAAAAATTTTAAAAGCGGGGAAAAATTTTTTCCCTAAAATGCTTTGGGGAAGCCATACTTTTATGTTTTTTTGAAAAATATTTTCAGAAAAGGGCTGCAGCCAAATATTTTGCTGTTTTTGGGTTAATTTTTCGGGAAATTTGTCCCGAATTACCCTTTTCCTTCATTTTGATCGGGGGGGAAAAAACCTCCCTACTATGGTTTTGCCCCCTTTCTTCCCCAATTAAAGGGTCTTTGTTAGTGGTTTACAAAATACGCCCTAAAATATCGTAATGGGGGCGATAGTTGAAAACCCAAAAAATTTTAAAATCGATTTCCGAAAGTCGATTAAAATTTATCCCCGGGATGCCCTTTAAAATTTTATGGGAGAAAACCCAACCCCCTTCATTTTACCCCCAAAAAAGGGCGGGGGAAGCTAGAATTAACATCCAAAACAGTC
>JAODAL010019390.1:0-72177 GCA_025379985.1 Phyllomedusa bahiana | reverse complement strand
GCACCTATAAAAAATTCCCCTTGGGGTAAATTAAAAAAATTGCTGTATTTTAAAAATTTTAACCCGAAAGGTGCCCCCTATCAAAAAAAGCGGAAACTGCGCCAAAGTCAAAAAACACCAAACTAAAATGTAAGGGAAATAAAAAAAGTGGATTTTTTGCCCCCTATAAAAATACACCTGCATTTAAATAAAAAAGATCTGTTTTAAAAATTTAAAAAGTTCAGGCTCCCCAAAACATACAATAAATTTTTTCCCCAGAAAACTGTTAAAAAAAAAACCCCATTGAAATGAAATGTTCTAAAACGGTCTGAGCTGCACAATATCCATTTTCCCTTTATAGAGTTGTCTTTTTTTGGCCCCCCGGGGCCCCCCCCCTTCCCCCCCGGGGACTTTTACAGCGTAAATGCTTTTTAAAAAAATTTCAGCCTGATAAAAAAAATTGGCAAATCTCTAATCTCCCAAATTTTCTAATGTTCACACCCCCCTAAAAGCATAGCTGCCCTTTTTGTGAAAAATTTGAAAAATTTTTCGTGAGCTGTTTGACAGGGGCCCGAGCACACGCCCTACCCCTATGTTTAAAAAAAAGACACAAAAAAACTTTTTGTTTTAATGGGAAAGGGAAAATGGGCTTTGGCACTCTATCAGTGTATATTGGGTCAAACCAAAAAATTAGCAATGGATTTTTATACAAAAAAGGGTTGCACACCATTTTCAAATATTTTTTTTCAAAAAACTTTTTTGGAAACATGAAAATTTTAACCCGGGTTTTTCATTAAAAATTGAATCAATATTTTTTCTTTTTATATGTATCTCTAGATTCGTATATTCTGAGTACGTTTCGGTCCAAAAAGGGGGACCTTTTTCAAGAATCTCAAAATAATAAAAAAAATTAAAAATAATTTTTTATTTATACATAACAAAGCAAAATATCGTTTTTAAATTTAACACACTTTTAAAAACCCCATCATTACTCACATAAAAAGTTTTTATGTTTCTTATTCTTTTTTTTTGTTATTTTTCAACACCTAAAAAAATTTAAAATTTGAAAAAAAAGTAATTATTCTTTTTCAGAAAAAAGGCTACAAAAATTTTTAAGCGGGAATAAAAGTTTCTCTTGGAGCCCGGGCATGCCCAAATTTCAAAAGCCCTCTAATGTAGCCAATTTTCCAATTTTTGTCAAAAATCATTTTAAAACCAGTATATAATTTTTAAAACCCTTCCCAACAAAGAACATCTATAAATGTGCCCCACAACCCCAAATTTCTTATGTGATTTAAAACTAATTTTTGGAAACCCCCATTTTTCTTTTTTTTTTTGGTTCAGTAAGCTGTGTATGTCAAAAGTACAGAAAAACCCCAAGCACAGGGGGGTTTGGGGGGACATTTAACAAAAAATCCCCATATAAAGAGTCAATTAAAATTTGTATTTTAGATCAAATTTTTTAAAAAATTTGGATGCTTCAACCTTTCCGCGATTGTTTTTCCGTTTTTAAAAAAAAACCCCCCTTTTTAATTTCGACATTAGAAATAAAATTTTAAATCAAGAGTTTTCCCCCCATCTTTCCGGGCCCACTTTTGTGGGTTTTTTTGAAAAAAAACCCGGAACGGGGGACAAAAGGGGCATGGGCGCGGTTTTTATAGTTTCCTGCCATGCGAAAATCACATGCCATCAAAAAACTTGGAGTATAAGAAACTCCGGAATTTAAAGCGATGCGTCTTTCCCGTCATCTGGGGGTCTGTCAAAAGGATCGTTCACGATTACAAAGCCCGCTTAGATCATAAATAGCGGTCCCGGGAAACCCAATTTTGGGACTAAAATTAAAGAAGATAATGTAAACGTGGGGTTTCCCGGATGATAAATCTTTTTTGTTGTTAGAATAAAACACAAAAAAAAGGGGTGGGGTTTTAAAAACCCTTTTATAAAAATTTTTAAAGGTCACCTATTAAATTATTTCCTCAATTACATAAAATAGTACACAAATGATCTTTTGATCTTAATTGTCCCCTACTAGGAAATATTCTATATACATTTTTTACTGCACATATGTGAAAATAAACATCATTTTAAAAATAATACCCCATAGGGAAAAACTAAAAACCCCTTCCCCAAGCAAAGGGAGGTTAATAAAGGATTGGGGGGAGACATTCCCCCGACAAATAAAAAATATTTATAAGAGCCAAAACATTATAAAAACCGATCCCGTCCTTCCCCAAATATATAGAAAAAAAATAAACTTTGGGCATAAACCCATAGAAATCATTCCCCAGTGACACTAATTTTAATTATTATTTTATGGTTATTTTGGAAAGAAAAACTTTTATTTCTATCTGTCTTTAGGGCATCACATAATGCTAAAAATTTTTTTTTTAATTTAAAAAGGTTGTACAGAAGCCCAAATTCCCTAAAAGGGCCCCTTGGGGGTTTAAAATGCTCCAGGGGTTAACCCAAAAAAGGGTTTCTCTTTGTTTCAGTAATTAAAACCTCTAAAAAAAAAAAAAAAACCTCCCCCCCCCCGGCCGTGGTATCTGAAAGGAATAAAATAACCTGGAAACTAAGTTGTGAGACTTTATGGTTTTTTCTAAAAAAAGTCCGGGTTTGGTAGAAGTAGCTCCTTCCTCCTAATATTGGATTTTTTTTGGGAAAGGGGGGGTAGAACAAAGCGGGGTGGTCTCCCCAAGTATGCGGGGGCCCGCAGGGGAACTTTTTGTTTTATGAAAACCCCAAAAATTAGCGAGATTCGTTTAAAAGAACTGTCTAACCCTAATCCTTTTGCCCGTTTGTGGATAAGTCAAAAATTCTCCCTTAAAAAACATTCGAAAAATTGCCCAAAAAACCCAAAGGCAGGGGAAAAGTACCTTTTTTTCTGAGATTGTAAAAAGTTTTTTCTAGGAATTTTAAACAAGGCTACCCACATCTGCTCGAAACCCCTTTTTTCCCTTTTAATTTAAGGACCCATTTTATACAGTTATTGGGGGGGAAACAGAATTCCCCCAATTTAGGGAAAGTTTGGGTTTTTAACAAGCCCAAAAATTTTTAAAAACAGCACCCCCTGTATTTTTTTTCAAAAGGGGTGATAGTAGTGACACATCCCCAAAAACCGTTTAGGTTTCCCCCCCTTTTTTTTACTCTTTCTGTGCTCCCGGGTTTTTTTTTAAGGCTCTCCCCCGCCCTCCAGAAAGGGAATCCGGAAACCCTCTATGTTAAAAATCTATCAGACTTCTCTCCTATCCCGGATCTCACATAGACCCCTATCGGAGCCCAATCCTGTCCCCCTCTCTTAAAACTGAGCCCTAAAAAAGGGGCCTTTTTTAACAGATTTTCGGATGATTGCTGCAAAAAACTCCAAAAGGCTGTTGGCGACCCCTTTTTGGTTTTTCTGAAAAAGGTTTAAAAAATGTAACATCCCCTAGATTTCCTTCTTAACAAAGGTGTCAAAAAAGTTCCCCTCGGAAAGCACTAAAATTTGATAGTAAAAACCCCAATTCTGGATAAAAAATCTTTAAAGGGAAATTCCTTTAAATTCCCGAATAAAAGACCCCGGGCCCCCCCATATGAAAAAATTTTTCATCAAGGGTACCCAAACCCCAAAAATTTTGGGCATGATTTTGATACAAAATTTTAGTGTAAAATGAAAATTTTTCTTCCACATCTGACTTTAAAATTCTTTTTGAATATGGGGGGGGCCTTTTTTGGACCCCATGGCAGCCCCTTTCTCCTTTGGGATTAAAAGCCCATCCCCAAAAAGGAAAAAGTTTTCCCCCAATATAATCTGGGGGCAAGAAAAAGGCCCAAAAATCTCTCTGTTCAAAAATTCAAATGGGGCCATTCCTAGTATTTCATTCTTTAATTTCCTTAAATCCCTTTAACTTTTGTTTGAAGTAAAAAAGGCTATTAAAATCAAAGGGGTCAAAAAATTAATTTTGGGCCTTTTTTCCCAAAATAAAGGGGACGGGTTTTTTAATTTTTTAGAAAATGGTTTATACCCAAAGACAAAAGATTTTAGCCCTTGCAAATTTAAAACTGGTGATAAAAAACCCCTATCTAAAAAAAAATTGCTGGGGGAGACAAAAAACTGATTTGTCGTTTCCCAACAATGGGGGGGCCCTGGGGACTGTCTAACCTCTTATTATTTTAGGAATACAAAAATCCCGGGATAATATTTTTTTTGGTTTAGTTAAAAAAATTGATGACGGAAAATTTTGATAACCTTTTTCTCGGGAGTTTGTCAACACCAAAGACCATTACTTTTTCCGATATATTTTCCCTTTCTGGGATTTTTTTATGATACTCTCTCTAAGTCAAGTATCCGCAAGTTGACTTTTAAATTTCCTGTATGAAATTTTCCCCCCTTTACCCAAAGAAAACCCGATGGCACCCCCCTTTTATCCCGGCTTAATCTTTATCATTGATTATTTTTGGAGAGATTCAAGACCCAAATTCCTTTCCCTCTGGTGTAATTTTGGGCAAGTTTTTAAAGGTTTGCCTTTTTTTTGTTTCCCAAATCAAAATTTTTTTAAATTCAATCTGCGTGAGGGGTTATTATGTTTTTACTGGGTGATTTTTCCCTTTTTGGGAATTTTTGGGCCTCTTTTTTAAAAACCCCAAATATTGAAAAACGATATTAAATTTTGGTTTTATAGATTCTGTAGCCCTATCATCACAGAACTGTCCCTTGATTTGGGATTTTTTTTTCAAAAATCTTTGTGGGTTTTTGGTTTCCAAAAAAAAAGTGTTAAGGGGCCTGTTGGGTTTAAAGGGAAAACCCCTTTTTAAAAAATGGGGAAATCTCCGAGGGAGATAGAATAATGTTGGAAATATTTAAAACAAGTGGTCTCCCTTTCCCTTTAAACCGAGTCTGAATTTTGGGGGTGGGCATTAGAGCCTCTTCCTCCTCCCCCCCTCCGTTGTTTTCCTTTGATTTCTGTTGGCCCGGGCCCCTCCCTTGTCCCAAAAAAAAATTGAACTCTTTTGGGGAAGCAGAAGTTTACTCTCAGAAGATTTTAAATTTGGGAAATAAAGCCTGTATGGTAAAAATCTATCTCCTTTAAAAACCCATCCCATTGCCCCCCTATAAACTCCCTTTGGGGTTGGGGAATCCTCTAAATCCTTTTTTTTTTCAAGGGAAACCTTTTTTTTTTTTTTCTTTTATTTTTTTTAATGTTTTTAAATTTCCTATGTTCATCAATATTTTTTCAGTTTTTTTTTTTGATGTTTTTTCCATTCCCCCTTCTGGATACTAGATGCTAAATTTTTCTTCTATTTAACTAATTTTTCATTTAATTTTATCAATGGTTTTTTGCAAGAATTTCCCCATTAAGAGCATAATGTCCAAAAGAGCAAATTTTTTAAGAAATTTTTTTTTTTTTTTTGGGCCCCCAAATTTTTAAAATGGAAAATCCCCATCGTCCTGAAAAAGGGTAGGCTAGATGGAAGGAGACCCCCGTGGGGAAAGCGGCTATTCCTTTAAAACTTTCCCTCAAAAATTTTCTGCAATTTTAGTTTGGGGGTGAAACCCCCTTTTTTTTCAAACGTTCATAGTCCCTTGCTTTAAATTCGTGGTGTGGGACATGCAAAAAATCCCTAGAAAAACTTCCTGGGGAAATGCATCAATTAAAAAAAAAACAAAATTTTTTAAACAGTGGGCTCAAGGTACAGTTCTGTGAGATGGGTTTCAAACTATAGCCCAAAAATTTTAAAATCGTTGGGAATATTTGGGCCTATTCAAAAAAGAGCAAATATATGCCATAGGAATAAAAACACCCCCGGGGAAAATATTAACACTCACGCCCGATTTTAGATTGAAAAAAAATTTTGATAGAAAAAACCCAAAAAAAGGGAAAATTTTAAAAACTTGTCCCCAAAAATTTTCACCAGAGGAACGGATGGCTCTTGAATCTCTCCAGAATAATGCAAATTTATAACATTAAGGGGTGATAAAGGGGGGTGCCATCGTTTTTCCCTGGATAGGGGGGGAATTACAAAAGGAAATCAAAAGTAACTTGCGGATACTTTGCTATTCGAGAAGAGTTCCCCCCTACAATCCTGGGAAAAAAGGGATACAGGGAAAGGGATTGCTTTTATTTCTTTTTGACCCTAAATTTAGAAAAAAAGGTTTTCGACATTTTTTGGGCATCCAAATTTTTTTTAACTAAACAAAACCCTATTATCCGGAAAATTTTTTGGAAATTTCCTAAAATTCATAAGAAAGGGTTTGACGTCCACCCCGGCCGCCCCCCTTGTTGCTTTGACAGAAAACAGTCTTGTCTCCCCCAGCAATTTTTTTTGAAGGGTATTATCACCAGTAATTCGCCAAAACTAAATCTTTTGTCCTGGAAAAATACCCATTTTTCTAAAAAAATTAAAAACTGGGCCATCATTTAAATAAAGCCCATTTTTAAAATTTTTTCACACTAATTGTCCCAAAAGCCTTTATAATTTGAATTTTGAACATGTTAAAATTTTTAGAGGTTTCGAGGGGAAACCCATAGGAATGGTCCATTTGAATTTCGAACAGAGAGATTTTTGCCTTTTACTTGCTCCAGAATTTTATTTGGGGGAAAACTTTTTTTTCCCTTTTTTGGGGGTGACTTTTAACCCTCCAAAGGAGAGGGACTGCCCCTGGGGTCCAATATGGGCCCCCCTCCTTATTTCATAATTCATTTGGGGCAAGGGTTTGAAAAAAACTTACATTTACACTAAATTTTTTTATTTAAAATCATTTCCAAATTTTGGGTTCGCTTTCCATTGATGAAAATTTTTTTGCAATTTTGGGGGGCCCCCGTCTTCTATTCTGGGAAAATTTTGGAATTCCTTAATGATATTTAACCAAAAGTGGGTTTTTTACTTATCAATTTTATTTCTTTCTGGGGGTTTAAATTTCTTGACACCCCTTTGGGTTTTTAAGGGACTTAGAGGGATGGTTTCCTTTGACCCTTTTTCAGAACCTACGGAAACGCAAAAGCCTTTTTGGGGTATTGCAGCAAAAAATCCGAAAATCCCGTTAAAAAAAGGCCCTTCCTTTGGTCTCAGTTCAAAAAAGTGGACAGGATTTTCTCAGATAGGGATCAAAGTGAGATCCCCATTTGGAGAGATGTCTGATAGATTTCAAAATGAGGGTATCCCCATTCCCTACTGGGGGGGCGGGGAGAGCCCTTTGAAAAGAAACAGGGAAGCACGAAAAAAGTAAAAAAAAGGGGAAACCCCAAACGTATGGGAAAGTGAAAAACGTAAAAACCCCCCCCTTTGGGACAAAAAAACAGGGAGCTGTTCTTTTAAAAAAGGTCATTTTTACACCCAAATTAAACCCCAATATTTTAGAATTCTGTTTTCCCCCCCCAATCGCGTTTTTTTAAAAATCATTAAATCTCGGGGTAATTTTTTTCGACAGATGTGGGGAGCCTTGTAAAAAATTTCCCAGGGCAGGGCTTTTCTTTAAAATTTAAAAACAGGTACTTATCCATGCCCTTTGGGTTTTTGGGGCAATGTTTTTAAATTTTTTAAGGGGGAAATTTTTATCATCCACAAGGCGAATTGGTTAACGTTTTTAAGGGAAAAGTGGGGTAAATTTTTCAATGTCCGGGGTTCCGGGATAATTTGGGGGGAAAAGGTGTTTTGGGGGTTTAAATTACTATTGGGAAGGAAGGGGCTCTTGGCCCAAACCCCCACATTTTTTAGAAAAGACCTAAAAAGTCTCACAAAATTAATTTCCAGGGTTTTTTGATTCCATACAGATACCACGGCGAGGGGGAGATAGAGGGTTTAATTACTGAAACAAAGAAATTTTTGGATTAACCCCAAACTGGAGACATTAAACCCCCAAGGGCCTTAAAAGGGGAATTTTTTCTTCTGTATCAAACCCTTTTAAAATTAAAAAAAAAAATAATTTTAAAGGGGCCCCCCCAAAAATTAATTTTTTAATTTTCCCCAATGACCCGATAGAAATAAAAAAGTTTTTTTTCCCCCAAAAAACCATATATTAAAAATTACATTAAATTTTCACGAGGGAAAGATACCCCTTTCTATTTGAATGTTTTTTTTTTAGTATTTTTCCCGAGGAAGGGCGGGATCGGATATTTAAATATGTTTTTGGCTCTTTTATGATATGTATATGTCGGTTTGGAAAAAGTCTCCCACAATCCAAAATTAAACCCCATTTTTGAAAAAGGTAAAGGGGGGTTTTTTTGGTTTTTTTCCCCATGGGTATTTGTTAAAATGATGTGATGTTTACTTTTTTAAACAGAAACATGAAAATTTGAATTTTTTCCCCAGAAGGGGGCAATATGATATTTGATCATTTTGTTTCTATTTTATGTAAATTTAGGGACTAATATAATACGGTTGATCCAAAAATTTAAAATTTTAATTTGGGTTTTTTCCCAAATAAAACCCTTTTATGTGATCAAAACAACTCAAAAGATCAAACATCCGGGACCTCACGATCACTATTATCTATCTTTTTTTGAGTCTAAATTGTTTTGGGACCGCCCTTTTTTAATTTTAAGGGTGCTTTGTAATTTGTGAAAAGATCCTTAGCAGACCCTCAGTGAAAGTTTAAAGAAACATCCTTTTTCATATCGGGGGTTTCTTATACTCCCCTGTTAACTGAAAGGCATTTTGATTGCGCAAAAGCGCAGGATCTATAAAAAAATCGCGCGAGGGGACATAGTTTCCGGAAATTTCCCGGTTTTTTATTCAAAAAAAAGCACAAAAGTGGGGGCAGGAAGATGGGGGAACTCCCTTGGGTTTAAAACTGGGTTTCTTTAAGGGCGGGTTAAGGGTAACCGGAATAACAAAAGGGAAAGGGGTTTATGCATCCATTTATAAATTAGATCTAAAATTTCAATATAATTGACTCTTTTATGGGATATTTTTTTAACTGTCCCCCATTCCCCTGTGCCCGGATGTGTCTGTACATTTTGACATACACCGCTTAATGACCAAGTCCGGAAAAATTGGGGTCCAAATTAGATTGAAAAACACAAAAAATAAATATTTTGTTGTGGGACACATTCATAGATTTTTCTTTTATGGAAGGGGATTTTTAACATTTTTAAAACTTTGGTTAAAGTGTTTTTTGACAATATGGTTTGGGTATTGGTACATTTGAGGACTATGAATTTTGGGCAAAAGGGAGGGCCTCCAAAGAGGGCAAATTTATCCTGCTAATGGTTTTAAATAGCCTTTTTTTGAATATGAAAAATTTACTTTTTTGTTTTATTGTATTTTTTAAGGGTTGTAAAAAAAAATAACAAAAATGGAATAAGAAACAAAAAAATTTTTATGGGGATAATGATGGTTTTAAATGTGTGTTTTTTAACAACGAAAATTTTTTTTAGTGTTATGTATACTAACAAATTTTTTGTTATTTTTTTTTATTATTTTTTGGGGATTCAGTTGGAAAAAAAGGGCCCTTTAGGGGGGCCCCCAAAATTTTCAAAAATATACCCGAATCAGAGATAAAATAAAATGGAAATATATTGAAATTTAATTTTTTAAAGAAACCGGGGTATTTTTCTTTTTTAAATCAAATAAAGTTTTTTGGGAAAAAAAATATTTTTTAGACTGGTGTGCAACCTTTCTGTAAAAAATCCTTATGTAAAAAGATGGGCATGTGAAAATTTTTTTGCCAATCGCAACCCTTTCACATCCAGTCATGAGGGCGCCACAAAGCTCATTTCCCGCTCTATTCTCTAAGCTGGTTTTGTGGCCCCAAAAAGACAGGAAGGGCTGAAAAATTTGGGGCGATATTAATAGATTAGCGCAGATTTTAACCCAAAATTTAATCGCTGTGATCGAAAAAAAAATTTAAAACAACATAAAAACCGTGCCGATTTCAACTTTGTCGATAAAGATCGCTCAACACTAGTTAGCACCTTAGAAATCACATGATCAGGGACTTAAAATGGTAGAAGAAGTGTCTGTTGAATGATGTGCATGTAAAAATAAAGTAGACAGAATAAAGTAGACAGAAGCTGGGCCTGAGATTCGCTGCCGGAGGTAGTGCGGTCATCCATGCGGGGAAAAGTCCGCCGCGCCTCGCCAGTGTGTTAGGCGCAGTGCGGGGACTAAGGTGCAGTGCGGCGCTGCACCGAAGATTCGCCGTCCGAGGAGGTGAACTCGTACATGCGGGGAAAAGTTCCCTGTGCCTCGCCAGTGTGTGTGGCACAGTGCGGGGACATGGGCGCAGTGCGGGACTTAGGAGCCGTGCGGGACTGCGCCGAAAATCTGTTCTGATGCGAGACAGGCTGGAAAGCAGCAAGAAATAATTCCACATGTCGGTGCGGAGTATGAATCAAAAATCGCCTTTATAAAGGCGTTAAACATTCTCAGAAAAAGAGCTGAAACTTTAAAAATAAAAAATACATAAAACAAAATCACTTTCCAATATCCTAATTCAAGAATTAAGATATAGGAAATTAGCGGGAAATACAGTAATTCAAATTCTGAAAGCTATTCTCATTGGTCGGCATAAACCGGCCAATCAGAATAGGAGCGACAGTGAACCATTAAAACCTATGGAGAACTATTGACCAATCAGAATCAAAGGCGGGACAGTTCAAAATACAGTACAAATGCAGAATAGAGCTGATTGGTTAAGCTAGCGGGGGCTTGGCTAGCTCAGCCAATCAGAACAGGAGCGACAAAACCCATGAAAACCTATGGAGAACTATTGACCAATCAGAATCCAAGGCGGGACAGTTCAAAATACAGTAAAAATGCAGAATAGAGCTGATTGGTTGAGCTAGCGGGGGCTTGGCTATCCCAGCCAACCAGAGCGCGAGCTACATCTCCCATTGTAGTCTATGGAGAGATCGGCGCCATGCAATCTCGGCTCTCAGCTCTGTGAGGCATGGAGTATGACTAAAAAAATCATTTTTATTAAGTGTAAAACATTATCAGATAAAGCGCTGAAACCTTCTATAAACATACATTAATAAAATCCCTAACAACGTGTTTGTCGCTGAGACCGGCGCTACATAAGGAATTGCAATAGAGAGAATTGCCGGGAAATACAGTAATTCAAATTGTTTAAGCTCTTCTGATTGGTCGGCATAAACCAGCCAATCAGAATTGGAGCGACAGTGTCCCATTAAAACCTAAGGAGAACTATTGACCATCAGAATAGGAGCGACAAAGACCCATTATATCCTAGGGAGAAGTTTTGACCAATCAAAATCCAAGACGGGACAGTTCAAAATACAGTAAAAATGCAGAAAAGAGCTAATTGGCTGAGCTAGCGGTGGCTTGGCTATCCCAGCCAATCAGAGCGCAAGCTACTTCTCCCATTGTAGTCTATGGAGAGAGCGGCGCACTGAAATCTCGGCGCTCAACGCCGTGCGGCATGAAGTATTAATAAAAAAAATCATTTTGATTTAAGTGTAAAACATTATCACATAAAGAGCTAAAACCTTCTCTAAAAATAAAGCAATTAAAACCCCGAACAACGCGTTTGTCGCCGAGACCGGCGCTACATAGGGAATTGCAATAGAGAGAATCGCCGGGACATACAGTATTTCAAATTGTTTAAGCTCTTCTGATTGGTCGGCATAAACCAGCCAATCAGAATAGGAGCGACAGTGGCCCATTATATCCTATGGAGGAGAATTGACCAATCAGAATAGGAGCCACAGGGACCCATTATAACCTATGGAGATAGATTCACCAATCATATTCAAAGGCGGGACAGTTCAAAATACAGTAAAAAGGCAGAAACGAGCTGAGTGGTTGAGCTAGCGGGGGCTCGTCCAGCTTAGCCAATCAGAGCGCGAGCTACTTTCTCATAGAGTTCTATGGGGAAAAGAAATTCCGAGCGAGCTCTGTGATTGGTTAAGTTAAAAGAGGCGCCGTTATTTGGACCAATGGGAGAGCGAGCGACACTCCTACGGGTTTTCTAATGCAATCTGAAATAAAACTGTACATGGCAGAAATCAAATTATAAGATTACAGAAGTTGTCCGATGTGTATATAAAATGAATAATAATATGGGGGTAAAGAAAAAAAATATTAAATCAATAAAATCATGTTTATTTCTTTCTTTTCGTTGCACCCATACTATTGATCCTTGGATAACGAAAATAAAGAAATAAACATGATTTTATTGATTTAATATTTTTTTTTTCTTTACCCCATATTATTATTCATTTTATATACACATCGGGACAACTTCTGTAGTCTTATCATTTGATTTCGGCCATGTACAGTTTTATTTCAGATTGCATTAGAAAACCCATAGGAGCGTCGCTCGCTCTCCATTGGTCCAAATAACGGCGCCTCTTTTAACTTAGCCAATCACAGAGCTTGCTCGGAATTTCTTTTTCCCCATAGAACTCTATGAGAAAGTAGCTCGCGCTCTGATTAGCTAAGCTGGACGAGCCCCCGCTAGCTCAACCAATCAGCTCGTTTCTGCCTTTTTACTGTATTTTGAACTGTCCCGCCTTTGAATATGATTGGTAATTTTTCTCCATAGGTTATAATGGGTCCCTGTCGCTCCTATTCTGATTGGTCAATTCTCCTCCATAGGATATAATGGGCCACTATCGCTCCTATTCTGATTGGCTGGTTTATGCCGACCAATCAGAAGAGCTTAAACAATTTGAATTACTGTATTTCCCGGCAATTCTCTCTATTGCAATTACTTATGTAGCGCCGGTCTCGGCGACATCGCGTTGTTAGGGATTTAAGTGCTTTATTTTTAAAGAAGGTTTCAGCGCTTTATCTGATAATGTTTTACACTTAATAAAAATTATTTTTTTATTCATACTCCATGCCACACGGCGCTGAGCGCCAAGATTTTTAGTGCGCCGCTCTCTCATAGAATACAATGGAGAGAATAGCTTCGCGCTCTGATTGGCTGGGATAGCCAAGCCCCACGTAGCTCAGCCAATCAGCTCTTTTCTGCCTTTTTACTGTATTTTGAACTATCCCGCCGTTGATTCTGATTGGTTCTAAATTCTCCATAGGCTATAATGGGACTGTGTAGCTCCTATTCTGATTGGCCGAGATAGCCAAGCCCCCGCTAACTCAAACCAATCAGCTCTTTTCTGCATTTTTATGTATTTTGAACTGTCACCGCCGTTGATTCTGATGGTCATCGTTCTCATTAAGTTTTAATGGTTCACTCTATTCTGATTGGCGGTTTATGCCGATCAATGAGAGTAGCTTTCAGAATTTGAATTACTGTATTTCCCGGCAATTTCCAATATCCGATTTCTTGATTTTGCGCGGTTCTCGATTTTTGGAAAGTGTTTTTTTTTTTATTATGTTTACTTTTGAGGTTCAGCTCTTTTCTGACACTGTTTTCCGCCTTTATAAAGGCGATTTTTTCGGATTCATACTCCTGCTGCACGGAGCGGAGCGCCGAGATTTCTGTCGCGATCTTCTATCTGCTTCCTCGCATGTTCCATTCTTGCTTCACTTCGCCGCCGTCGGAGCATTTAGACCAAAATAAACCAGATCTGACTGTTGGAGCTGCAGAGCGCTGCACTGCGCCTCGCTTTGCCGACTCGCGATCGTACATGCCTCGGAATTTTCGAGCGCACCGCGTCCCGCCCCGGAACGCCCACACCACGCCCATTGCCCGCCCCTTCATGCGGGGTGCAGCTGAAAGTGGCGAACGCTGCGCCTAACACCGCATCCCTGCGTCCGACAGCGGGATTCGGGCTGGGAAGCGCAGGATACGCCAGAAAACAGGCATAAAGCCCGTTCATACATGTCGCCCCAGATGTCTTGCGCAGCCCCGTTCATACGTGTCGCCCAGTATGTTTCAGTAGACTCTTCTGACATGTTGTTCCTTTCCCTTAGGTCTGATCTCAAAGACCAGTATCTTTGGGTTTAGTTGCCTCAAAACAGGACTGAGAATCCCACTTGCATTGTAATTTTTCCATTCTATGAGCTGCCTGATCTCTCACAATAACCCAATCTCATACTTGTAGGGACAATTGTTTAAACTTTTTGTTTACAGTGAGTTCTTGTGGACCTAATCTCTGAACGATCAAGTTGTTCACCTCTTATGTGTTTCTTCTTTGTTCCCCTATCCAGCCTTTAGGTCTTCTATTCTCATGGGCCAATATTAGACTGAACGGACATCTCCCATTTCCTCTGAACATTAATAAATAGGGAGAATATTCTTTGGTCAATTAGGCTGCATTATTGTACACCCACACAAGTTCATCAATATGGTAGCATCATTTCTCTATGAGAACTGTGGATTACCGTAATGACTGGGACGGATTCCAGCCGAACTGCAGCGCAAATACGGCGCACAGTACGGCTGGAAACAGTCACAGAATAAGCCGTGTGAACGGCCCCTTAACCTGTGTGTGTTGTAGATTGGCAGTTGTTGTTAAGGAATATCTCTCAGCTAGTTCCCATATAGGTTCATCTGGGATTTTTCCTGACTATGGGTCCCAGATCATGGGCGATAAGTGAACTTATTTCTCACAACACTATTCATGCTCACAATGAGGGGAACTCCATGATTTCTTGAATAACTACGACCCCTTCTTTCTGAGTGTGAGCCCTCAAAGTTCTACATCTGGCAGCATTACAACTGGGGTATGGAATGGAAAATGTACCTGTTTCAATTTGATCCACATTGCTCACTTTGGGTATAGGATGTTAAGTTAGTAAGTCTCATACATTCCCCGAACTAGTAGTGTCACTTGAGATTTGTGTGTTGATCAGCCCATCTAGCTCTACACTGTTAGGGCGACATCTGTGAACAAGCCTGCGCTATTTTTTGTGTGAATATTGCACATAAAATTGCCGGCGTACTGTCCTATAGATGTATGAACAGTTGTAAGGCCAAACTTGGCGCAGTCTACACTAGACACAACACCAAAGTTTGGTGCTAAACTGCCATACAAAGTTTGCCGCATAACACTATAGGCAAAAATGTTTGGCGTATAATACTTTCATTCAGACTGTCATATCATAAACTCCTCCATATCTATTTAGAACCGGTGTGTAGGCACTAAGTTACATAGCTTCATTTTCAATTTGACTATGGAGCTGGTGCCAACTATACTTAAAGGAGTTTTCTCACCATGCAGTTTCACAGACCTACAGCTAGCTTTATAATCACACGTGCTGTGCAAGCTGTAGGCAGGTCTATAGTCAATGACAAATCAGCTCTGCTATTCCTAGTTATTCCTGTTACACTGACATGAGTGCAAGAGATTTATAAAGTTTAATACTCAGGCTGCAGAGTTCTAAAAAGTGTTTATTTAGTTAAATTAGAAGCTTACAAAGTCACCTACTGGAGATACAACTGTAGGAAGAGACTCACCATGGTCAGAGTGAGTGATGGCAGCTTTGAGCAATGAGAGATAAGAGGCAAAGAAAAGAGATATGGGGAGAGATGGTCGTAACCAGAGAAATCTGTGTGCTCTAAAAGGAGATAAAATCTTCTTTATCTCCTCACCTGTCACGTCAAGGGAAGTACAGTAAGCCCTGACTGGAACCCAGCCAACTGTCCCTGCCTACTTGACGTGCTGCCCTAGGCGGCAGACGCCAACTGGGCAACAGTCCCTGCGCTGCTAGAGTGCTGGGGCTGTCGGGAGGAAGAATAGTCAGACAGTCCGGGTCAAAACCAATCAGAAACGCCAAACCACAAAACGGAACCAGAGAAACCTTAAACAAGCTGGGGTCAAAAGCCAAACGGGATCGAGGTACAAAATCAGAACATAAGACAGGGTCAGGAAACAAGCCGAGGTCAGGTACACAGATAAACAAACAAGCAAAGCACAGGTATGAAGACAGTCAGGAAATATCGCAGGCGCAGCACTCAGCTAGCAGGGAGTTTAAATGGGATTCTCAGATACCGCCCCTGTAGCTGATTGGAGCGGCCTCCGGGTCCTCCCATTGGCTGGTGCAACACGCCCCCTGTCTGGATTGGCTGGATCTCTGTCACTCACGGAGCAAAATGTGTATCAGGGTGTGGTCGCTGATCAGCTGCAGCAGACCATTGCTCCCTGCAAGCCGAGCACCGCCAAGCCCTGACAGTACCCCCCTTTTAGGAGGGGCCACCGGACCCTTCCCTGGTCTGGGTTTGTCCGGGTGAGAATCATGGAATACCCTCTCCAGGTGATCAGCATGGATGGATTTAGCCGGAACCCATGATCTCTCCTCAGGACCATACCCCTTCCAATGGACCAGGCACTGGACCTGGACCTTCATATTCTATATTCATATTCTAACTTCCCCTCTATGTAAACTGGAAGAGGAAGTCTAGAGGGCGGAGTCACAGGCTGAATATACCTCTTAAGAAGTGCACGATGGAACACGTTATGTATACGGAGAGACAAGGGTAATTTCAGCCGATATGCCACCGGGATAACCACCTCCTGAACCACATATGGACCTACAAATCGCGGCGCGAGTTTACCAGAGGGAACTTTCAATCGCAGATTTCGGGTGGATAACCATACTTTATCCCCAACCGCAAACCTCTAGAACAAAGACGCCGTCTATCAGAATTTTTCTTCTGGATGTTCTGGGTATGAACCAAGTTCTTCTGAACTTGGGCCCAGACTGTGCACAGATCTTTAATGATAACATCCACCCTGCTGTGATCAGACGTAGCACTGGAAAATGACGCATGCCTTGGGTGAAAACCATAATTACAGTAAAATGGTGAGGTCCCAGACGAGCTACTATCCTGATTGGCAATTTCAACCAACGGTAAGTATTTTACCCAGTCTACCTGCTGATCAGATACATAACAACGGAGTTTTTGTGTTACCATTTGATTTACCCTCTCTTTCTGCCCATTAGTCTCTGGGTGGAAGGACAGGGTGATCCACAGAGCCTTTCAAAGGGCTCTCCAAAATCGAGAAACGAACTGAACCCCTCTGTCCAAAACGATATTCTCTGGTAAACCATCAAGCTTGACAATGTGTTTGACAAAGAGTTCAGTAAGTTTTTCGGACGACGGTAACCCCCTTAAAGGAACAAGATGGCACATTTTGCTGAAACGATCCACTACCACCCAAATAACTGTTTTGCCCTCCAAAGGGGGAAGGTCCGTCATAAAATCCATGGAGATATGGGTCCATGGATGTTCAGGTAAAGGTAGAGGGCATAGTTCACCAGGAGGACGAGTTCTGGGAACCTTAGCCCGAGCGCAGACTTCATAAGATGCCACATTGGCCTCAACATCACTAGGCAATGACGGCCACCAGTAATTACGAGAAATAAGCTTTTTGTGCCAGACACTCCAGGATGCCCAGATAACACGGAATCGTGAAATTCATTTAATACCCGTAGCCGGAGCTGAGTGGGGACAAAGACCTTCGAAACAGGACGATTAGCAGGTCTCATATAGTGTTGAGCGATTTTTATCGACAAAGTTGAAATCGGCAAGGTTTATGGTGATCGAAATTTCCAGATCATGCGAAATTAAGGTTAAAATCTGTGCATCATCTATTAAGATCGCGCCTTTTTCGGCGCTTCCTGTAATTTTGGCGGCCAGCAAATGAGATTACAGAATAGAGCAGGGTGAGATGTGTGTGCGACGTCATGACTGGGGTGTGTATGGTTGCGATTGGCTGGAAAAATAAATGCATCGTTTTACATAGAACACGTTTCCGTTTCAGCCTAAATGTCTTCAGCGTTCATAGGGTAGGACCTGCCCTTCTGCCCGGGGGCCAAAACAGCCCCCCCGCGGAAAATTAGTCTTTTTTAAAAGGGGAAACCTCTATATTAGCTGTGTCCTTCCAATTTTTTGTTTTGATTAGGGGTTTGAAAATTTTATGTAGTTTGCTAGAGAATTTTTAAAAAAGAAAACCAAACCCCTGTTTAAAATTTACCGGGGGTGGGAGCGGGGGGGAGGGGGTCCCGCGGCCCGGGGGAAACCGCAAGCTCTTTTTCTATAAAAGAACACTGGGGTTTTGTTCACCAAAAATTAGTGAAAACATTTGTTGTGGAAAATTTTTATTTTTTAACAGTTTTTCTATTTTAAATTTTTTCCGGGGTAAATTTGGGGAGCAGGGAACCCTTTTTTTGGATTAAACATCATTTCTAGGGAAAATGCAGGTCCCCTTTGTTAAACTGCCCAAAAATCCCCTTTTTTTATCGTATTCATTTCAGTTTGGTGTTCAAATTTTAAACCCTTACACCTGTGAATGAGATATATTCCCCCTTGCACTTAAAATTAAAAAACCAGCAATTTGTTGTCGGCCCGGTTGTTTGTTGCCCAAAATACCCGTTTGTACCATACGAAAAAATCACAGTTTCGGTTTTTTGACTTTTGCGACCCAGCCAAAAATTCTTGACGCAGCAAAACTAAGTAAAAACTTAAAACAAACAATTCAAAATTTTACCAAAAGGTGAATTGAAAGGGGGCAAAAAAATTTCAGTTTATTATTTTTCAAAAAAATAAAAAGTTAAAGTGTTTTTTGCTTTTTGCCCACCCAGCACTGTTCATTTTACGGGAGCATCTACGTAAAACTTAAAACCCGCAAAAATTTTATTTCCCCCAACAGGGGAATTGAAAGGTTGCAAAAAATACAGTTTTATTATATCAAAAATAACGGGTTTAGTTTTTTTTTTTGAGTTTGCGAAACCCAGCACTTTTCTTTGGGCGCGAAATTTTCGTAAATTTTTAAAACAGCAATTCTATATTCACCACAGGTGAATTGAAAGGTGCAAAAAAAAACAGTTTATTATATAAAAACAAAAGTTACGTTTTTTTTTAAAATTTTTGGGCCCCACCACCCACTGTTCATTGACGCAGAATCTATTTAAATTTTTAAAAACAGAAATTTTCTATATTCCCCACAGGTAAATTTTAAATTAAAGGGTCCAAAAAAATTCCCGTTTATTATTTAAAAACATAAACAGTTACTTTGTTTTTTGTTTTTGCGCCCCCAAGCACTGTTCATTGACGTTTGGCCAGCATTACGTAAATTTTAAAAAGCAATTTTTATTCCCACGGGGGAATTGAAAGGTGAAAAAAAATTCCGTTTATTATAAAAAAAAACCCAAAACAGTTCCCGTTTTTTTTTGGAAATTTTTGGCCCAGTCCAGATTTGTTGTTTAGACACCTTGCATTTTAAATTTTTGAATCCAGCAATTTTTTTTTGTTTTAAAGAGGGATTTGAGAATAGCTGTGTTTTGGCCGCCCTTTTAATAAGGATTTCCAAAAACTTTTTCCCATCCCTTCTAAAAATTTTTAAATATTTCTAAAACTGGGCGAAATGCGGGTTTGGAAAAGCGAGAAAAGGGAGGGGGGGTAGTCTGGAGGTAGTGGTTCGAGGGAAGGAAACCTCCTTCCAGGGGCGGGGAAAACAAAGAAATGCCGCGGATGGTCAGTTGCAGGACTTTCCAGGCCTGTTTTCGCTGGGTGGGGGACCCCCTGTGAACCCTTAAGTTTTCGAACATCGTCCCCAATCTGTCCTTCAGGGGTTTAAATTGAAACCCTCCCAATCTAGCAGTCTTAACTCCTCGTCCTCGCAGTAAACGGCCACCCATTTTGCCCCAAACTGAAGCCCCCCAAATTTTAAATTGGTTGTACCCACCCCTGTGGTTAACCCAATTTTTAAAGGGGACCTTTTTTGTAAACCAAAATGGGGTTTTGGGGGGTCAAAAGGGCATTTTTTAAAAGTTTCAAGGGGCCCAAAAAAGGATGATTTTCTCTGCTCTGACCCCCCAGGTTACGGGATGCCATCAGGAGGTGAAGGAGGGGGTCAATCGGAAAAACCCCGGGCGGCGGTCGGCAACCCCTTGGCAGTCCCCCCTTGCTTGTAGAAAGCAGCTTCTGGATGCAGAAGCCCGGAAAACCCAAGGTCCCTGTGTTTTTGAGTTGTTGATGCCGCTTGCGGATCCATCCTGGTTTTTTCCGCGGGTTTTTTGTTTGGGAAAAGCCCCTTCATCGTGGACGGGGGGAAAAAGTTTGGGGTAGGGTCAATGGGTTTTCCCCCCAAAAAAAGGGGTGGGGCCCCCGGTCCCCGAAGCCCGTGATAGGGATTCCCCCCAGCCACGGTCAGCGAAAAACCCCGCTCCTCGCTTTTCGCCGTAAAAAAAGGGTCCGGGCCTAAAAGGGCCTGGGCCTTCTTTGAGCAAGCCTCTGATTCACCCAGCGTGTCATATGCCCCCTTTTTCCTTTAAACGATAAGTAGAGGCAATTTCCCTTAAAAGGGGTTTAACCCCCCAACAGTCAAAGTCACATGCGCGTTTGCATGGGGTTGAAATGGAGGGAAACTTTGGCCCAAAAAAAGGGCCCAAGCCCCGGGGCCCGGGCCCCAAACCACTGTCACCCCCCTTTTGGTTTTCCGCCTCCCCCTTTCCTCCGCCCCCCCCCACCAAGTTTTCCCCTCACCCTCCCCCATGTCTCTAGAGTCAGGTTTCAGGGGATCACCCTCCGTTCGGGCCTCCCCCCGTCGCCCGTTTTACCACCCACCTCCGGGGGCCCCCAAAATCCTACCCCTTTTTCCTTCCCCCGTTTGACGCCCTGCCCCCCGACAGGGGCCCCATTTCTAGCAGCCACCCTTTTGTTTTCCGGGTTTGGGAGCAGAAAAAAAACATTTTAAACCCCAAAAACCATCCCAAACCCAAAAAGCCTAAATGTGGCATTGCCGGTTTTTGGGCCCCTTAAAATTTGTTAAATTTCCGTTTGGGGGCAAAGTGGGTTCCCCCAAGTCAGGGCCCCTCGCTTCCCCCAATCCCAGAGGGAGCAGGCCTTTCTTTGCCAAGAAAAGCTGCCCCTTTCCCCGGGCCCGGGCCACGTGTATCAAAAAATTTTCCCAAGCGCGTTGTCTGCTTCTGTGTCCGGAAAAGTCCACCCAACCCACCGACACAGGGGAAATAGAAAACCCAAGGCCCAAAGGGCCTATTCTCTGTGAAAGCCACGGGGTTTGAGCTGGGTGGATGCCCTCGGGGGGTGACGGGGGTTTCCAGGCTCGGCGCCGTCTTAAAAACCCGCAGGGATGGTGCGGGGGGTTTTTCCCCCCAAGGGCCCTCTGGTGGCATCCCCGGGCCCAGAGAACAAAAGGCCCCGTGTTAAAAAATTTAATCTCCCCTTGGTGGCCCCGTCCACCACCCCGGTAAAAGGAGCGTGGCGGGTTTAAGCAAGGGAGAACCGAGCGCGGGGCTGGGTGCCCAAAGCCCTTTTGTGCCGGGCCCGGTGGGGTGTGGGGAAAACGGGCGAAACCCGGCTGGCCCCTTTTTAAGTTTCGGTAGGGGGGTTTGGCACACCCCTTTCCCCTGGAAAATGTCATAAAACCTTGTCTTTCCGAAATTTTTTTAAAGGGGCCTACCCGGGTCTGGACTGCCGCGGAAGATAGGCCCCGGGTCTAAAGTTCGCACTTCCGCCGTTCGCCCCTGTTGTCCCCCCCTGGCTGAGGGGCAGGTCGTCGGCCTCCCGTCAAAAACCCGTTAATTGTTGACGGGCAACACCCCTGGAATTCCCCCCCTCCCCTTTGTCCAGCGATTGTTGGCAGCAGCGCTTTTCCCAATTACGCATTTCAAAGTGAAAAGGGCCCTGACAAAGCCCCGGTTTCGGACCTCGGGGGTTGTTGAACCCCCGAGATTTGGGGGGCGGGGTGAAAGGGGGGCTCTGACACCACCCCTTGCCATTTTTGAAAAAGCCCCAAAAGGGTTCAGTGCGGAAAAAATCCCCCCTTGTCAGCTGAGCATTTTTGGTGATCTTATTTTCGGGGAGGGACCCGTTGGGACACTTCGAATAAACCCGGCCCCGCCGGAGGGAAAGGAGGGACGGACACGGGTTGGGGGACACGGGCCTTTCTCTCCGTAAAACCCAAAAAAAGGGGCCCGAAGTTTCACTTTTTCATCGGTCTTCATTAGGCAGGGGTTTGGGGGGTTTCCAGGCTAGTGCGGGGTTTGGTGCATAGCTTCAGGGGGCATCTTCTCAGGCAAGTCAGGGCTGTTTTTGGGAAGCTGTGCCGGGGGGCAGCGGGGGGGAAAGGAGGGGGGAGGAAATTCCCTAGACCCCGTTTTCCCCGACGCCCCGGGCCCTTAAAACAAAGTATTGGGCGAATTTGAGGCGGAGGGGGAAAGATGAGGAAGATCATTTTTGCTAGGGGCCCCTCCCCCCAAAGGGGCCCTTGGGAAAACTAAAGGCTCCATTCTACAGGGAGTGTTTGGGAAATGCTTCCATTTCCTCCAACATGACCCTGCTTTAAAGGGCCCACCCAAAATAAAAAACAGTTACGGGGGTGGCCCCCCCCTCCGGGAAATCCCCGGTAAAAAATCAAAAATCAGCCTTTCCTTCCACCCACCAAATAGGAGTAAAAATGCAGGAAATGGAGCCCTTGCTAAATTGTCAACTGGGGCCCCATCTGTTGGTCTGCTTCACGTTCCCCAAATTTCTGGTGGAAACAAACACCCCAGCGACGTACAGCGGGTTAAGAGTCCCCAAGTAGGCTTTCCCCGGCCCCAGCAGCAGGAAAGGTGGCAAAAGCCAAATTTGGGTGAACCTCTGGAAATCTTTGTTTACCACCCCCCCAAAAACGCAGGGCAATGCAGGGCAAACTTTCCTACACCCCGGGAGTTTCAGCTTTGTCATGGTGCACGACTATCTGCGTTCTCAAAAACCGATGTTTTCCCTTTGTGTTCCGGCCCCAATAGACTTCTGGGTACCCAAAAGGGAAACGTTTGGGGCCAGAGTGGCTCGCCACCCCCATAGAGGTGTTGCCCTTTCCCCCAACAGCCAGGTCATATCTGAGCGGGACCTTCCCCACAGCTGGAGGAGTCTTTAAAAGAAAAACTCATCCGTTTTCCCAAAAGTTTTGTCGATGTTTAACTTTATCAAGATAAAATTCAGGCATGGATCTCTGATGTGTTGTGGCCTCAAATTCCCGGGGCCCACCGATTAGTTGCCGTTTTTTCACACCCTTTTTCCCAAAAAAAAATTTGGTCCACTTAAAAAACTTTTTTTTAAAATTTGCCCATTTTCTTACTGCAATTTTTATTTTCTTTTCCCAACAGTTAAATTTTGCTGGTTTTGCTGTGGGGTAATGAAAAAGCCCAGAAAAGGGTTTTCATGACAAATTTTTTTTTATTTTTAAATCATTTATCTTAAGAAAGTTTTCGCATTTTTCAATGGTTTTAAAGGTCATGTTGCGGGTGAAAATACAGCAATAATCTTTTGGTTTCCTTTGTAACAAAAATTGACTTCTAATTTGGCATTTTTTCCCTCACAATTTTTAATAGGGCTGAAAAAGGCCCTATTTAAAATTTTTTTTGGGTCTTTGTTGCTGTGAGTTCCAGTTTTAAAAATTAGGGCCCTTTGGAAAAGAAATGTGGCTTCAAAGTGGCATTTCCCCCCTCACAATTTTAAAGTGGTGAGAAGCCCATTTTTAAAATTTTTTGGGTTTTCCCTGTTTTTAAATGAAAGCAATACTACAGGTCCTAATAAAAAAAAAAATGTTTTTTTCAACAAAACATTTGTTCTTCAAAAAATTTGCCCAAAAGTGGCTAAAAAGGGTATGCTTTAAAATTTTTGGGGGGGGCTTTTGCTTTGACATGCCTATACTACAGGCCCCTATTCTAAAAAATTTTGTTTCAACAGACTTTTGTTTTTACAATTGCCCCAAAGGGGTAAAGGGGTCTTTGCATTAATTTTTGGGGGGTTTTTTTGCTGTGAATGCACCCTTTACTACGGCCCCCTATTTAAAAAAGGGTTGTTTCTAAATGACATTTGTTTTTTCAAAATTTTGTCAAGAGTGGCTAAAAGGGTGAGGGTTGCTGTCAGAAAACGGGAATGGGTTTAGGACCTGTTAAGGGGGCCCCCATATTCCCCAAAATGACTTTTTTTTCCCAAGATCTTTAACATAGTATAAATTTCCCCTGTATTGAAAAAAAAACCCATTTAATACAATAAAAAAAAAGAGAATCAAAGAATGGGGGGATTCCTTTCCTTTTTTAAAAAATTTGTGTTTTCTAAAATTTAAAAGGGTACTAAAAAACTTGCATGTACAAAAAAAGCTGTTAAAAAAATTTCCCTTTAAAATGTCCCAAGGGGGGGGTTTCGGGAAAAATTTTAAAAGTTTTTAGGTTTTCAGAGGACATGGAGTATGGAGCACGGCAGAAAAAACAAAGTACAGGGGACCTTTTCCTCCGCACGTTGGGGAAGAAAAATGAAAAAAAGGAATCCCAAAGAAAAAGGGCACCTGGGTTTTTAACAGGGTGTTAACCCCCAAAAGTTTTTCCCAAGGAAGCTAAATTTGGGTTTCCCACCCCAAGGGAAAGGGGAAGGCCCTACCCGGTTTTGGGCCCGTGTACAGGGGGAAGGTGGGTTCTCCCCACTTTCCGCTTCCGCCACTTGCTTCAGCACGACATTTTTTTTGTTGCTGCGTCTCGGGCTTTTTAACCTGGGGGTTAATAGATGAGGGACGCCAGCCGGGGTTTTTTAAACGCACCCATGTAACCCCGGGTTTCCTGGGTCATGCTGGGGGCCCAAAAGGGCAGGTATAGTAAAATTTTCCGTTAAAACTAAAAATGGGGGTTGAAAGACCCCTTTTTTCCGGCCCCTTTTTAAAATGTGGGGGCATGCGGTTTTGGGGCTCTTGCTGGGGGCCCCGGGGACGGTATATTTAAATGTCAGTAAAATTTTAAAATGGTGGTTGAAAAAATCCTTTTTCCCCGGCACTTTTTAATGGGGGGGTTTCATCCCGGTTTTGGGGGGTTTCATGCTGGGCCCAGGACGGTTAGTCAATGTCCATTTGAAACTAAAAAGGTGGTTTAAAAGACCCCTTTTTCCCGGGCACTTTTTTAAAATGTGGGGGGTCATGCGGGGTTTTTTGGGGGCTCATGTTTGTGGCCCGGGGAACAGGTTTAGTCAATGCCCAGTGAAATAAAATGGTGGTTAAAAGACCCCTTTTTCCGGCCCATTTTAAAAATTTTTGGGGTCTTGAGGTTTGGGGTTTTCCCTGTGGCCCAGGAAAGGTTTTGTAAGGTCCAGTTCAAAAAAATATGGTGGTTGAAAGGGACCCTTTTTCCCGGCCCCACTTTTTAAATGTCGGGGCATGCAGGTTTGGGGCTCAGGTGCCTTTCCCAAGGACGGGATTTCAAGCCCAAAGTTAAAGTAACATGTTGGTTAAAATTTCCTACTCCCTTTGGCATTTTTAAATTTTTGTGGGTTTGGATGCGGGTTTTTAAGGGTCGGCTGTGGTAAAATACAGGGATAGAAAATGGTTGTGATTTTTTTTTCTTTGATTTTTTTTATAACCTAAGGGGTTTTTGCCTAAGATGTAGCATGTATCCATTTGACTGTTGGGGGATTTTTAATTTAAAGTTTTCTCCAGCCTTGTTTGGGTGTAAAATTGAAGGTGTTGTTTCCTCCCCCATAGATTTTAAATTGGCCCTTCGCGCATAATGGGGCCTCACTATCGAAAAAACCTTATCGTTAGGGGCCAAACTATGACTATCCGTTCGATCTCGAAAAGCCTACGAAAAATCGCTAAACACTAGTCTCATATCCGGGGGGGGATTAACCTCGTGGCTAAATAGGGGGAAATAGCTGAGAAAACCCGTCTCCTTGGGCAATATAGGTCCCGGATCCTCCTGGGATGCGGGGCCTGGAAAGGGAAGCTTCTAGTTAGGCATCACCCTTTCACATTTTTGAAACCAGGTCTGAAAAGAAAACAAAAAATTTAAAGTGCGTAAAAAAAAAATGCCCCCAACGCGTTTTGGACGTAGTTTTTAAAACCCTTTTTGGGCACTCTCAAAAAAAGGAAAGGTTCTTATGATCAGTAAGAACCATGACTTGTTGCTGGACCCCCCGGAGGAAAGTGGCGCCTTTCCCTCGAAGGCCCCCCCTAATACCCAAACAACCCCCGGGTTTCCCGACGTAAAAATTTCCCTTTTTTGCCCGGGGGGAAAATTTACCAAAAAAAAAGGCACTTGGGGCAAAGGGTTTTGTCTTTAGCAGGGGATCCCTGAGGCGGGGACTCCCGCTGAAACCTTTATGGAAAATCAAACCTTCGCGAAAAAGGGTTTGCTATGATCTGCTTAAAATAAAACCAAAGGAGCTGATACAAAAAACTGTTTTAGGGTTCTCAAAAGCTTTTTTGGGGCCCCTCGGTTGCCAATTGCGGGAATTTAAACCCCCTTCTTATTTTAAGGTCAGTCAACGGCCAGAACTAAGACAGAAAAATTATAAAAAAAATTTAGGGAAAAAAATTTTAAAAATTCCTAAGAATCGTTGTAGGGCCATTCAAGGATGAAGGGCGGACCCAGTGGAAAATACCCGATTTTTACGGGGTCTATACGAAATGAGTTAGGAGTCAGGATATACCAAAGGGAAAAAGGAAAACCTTTTTCCCCCCAAAAAACACATTTTGAAGGACAAAAATCTTTTTCCTTAAGATTTGCAATACCTGTGTTTGTTTAACTTTTGTGATGACCAATTTTTGAGTAGTTAAAATGTTATCCAGATAAGAAAAATACAACAACCAATAAGTTCCAGAAAACATCATTAACCGGGTTTCTGGAACACTCGGGGGGCATAAAAACCCAAACGGCATCACCACATTACTCAAAATGCCTCAGGAGTTTTTTAAACGGGTTTTTCCCACGCACCCCCTTTCGAATCGGATGAGGTTATAGGCACCTGGTCATTTTGGGGAAAACGACTTTGTCCCTGGATTTGTTGAACGATAGGAATAAAGGGGGTAAGGGTATTGGTTGTTTATGTTTCTTTTAAGTTCCCGGAGTCTAGCATGGACAAGGGCCCCCATCTTTTTTACTAAAAAAAAAAACCCCCTGCCCCTAGGAGACACAAAAAATGGATATGCCCCCTTTTTGAAGGCCCTTTCTGCAAGTCTGCTTTATGGTAGCTCTAAAAAATGAGAGATTATATTCCTCCCTTTTTGGAGATTTCACTCCAGGCAATAGGTAATGGCACGTCGTAAGATCTATGAGGGGGGGGAGAATCTCGATGTTTCTGAGAAAAAATCACAAAAAAATAAGGAAATTTGCTCCACTCATATTGCCCGTTGGAGGAAAAACTTTTGTCCAACTTGATGCCCCCAATTGATTAATTTCCCCTGAATTCCCCGTCAAACAGGACTACCCTTTCGTATGTATAGATCCCACCAACATCCGGCTCAGGAGTACAATGTTGGATTGTGCCCCTTGCCCTGGAGTAGAGTCAATAGCCCTACCCGAAAACTATGGTAGAGCATGCCCCATCTAAAATACCAGGGTAGGGTAAACACCAAAAAATCCTTCAAATGGTGGTAACCTAAACTTAAACCGGATCTCAAGGTGGGTTGTTCCCCAGATGGAACAACCCGCAGCGAAATTCAGAGCAATGCTCCTCCCCCAGTCCTTTTCCTGTCTTGGTGGTCAGTGAGCCTCGGACAGTTCCCTATCAGGGTCATAAAAGTATCCCCCCGGAGACCAAAAACTGTCCCAGAAGACAGTTCTGGCGAATCAGGTGGTAACAAAAATGCCCACTCCTGGTGGGGACCCTGAAGTAATGACCTAATAATTCCCACTCTCTGCTCCTCATTGCCTGAGGTATGTGGGCGGAGCCTAAAATACAGACGACATCCATCCCTAAAAGTCAAAAATGTGTTCCTATTGCCTGAAAACCTGTCAGGCAACTAAATAGGGGGTTCCACAGGAGGGGAAGGTAGTTCAGGGACACTCTGACTTGGTGTAGTCTCCTGCTGTTCTACCCTCAGCACCAGATCCTGGACTAGCTGGGTAAGCCCCTGCATCTGCTCTACCAGAGCTGTCATGGGGTTCATAGTGAGGGTAGAGCAGTAACGGTTTCGGCCTGCAATAATGTCACGTCAATGGAAGTACAGTGAGCCCTGACTGGAACCCAGCTCACTGTCCATGCCAACTTGACATGCTGCCCTAGGCGGCAGACGCCAACTTGGCGACAGTCCCTGTGCTGCTAGAGTGCTGGGGCCATCGGGAGGAAGAATAGTCAGACAGTCCGGATCAAGACCAATCAGAAACGCCAAACCACAAAATGGAAACAAAGAGAAAACTTAAACAAGCTGGGGTCAAAAGCCAAACGGGGCGAGGTACAAAATCGAACGTAAGACAGGGTCGGGAAAAACCAAGCCGAAGTCGGTACACAGATAAAACAAACAAGCAAGCACAGATATGAAAGGCAGCCAGGAAATTTTCGCAGGGCAGCATCAGCTAGCAGGGAGTTTAAATGGGATTCCCAGATACCACCCCTGTAGCTGATCGGAGCGGCCTCCGGGTCCCCCCATTGGCTGGTGCGACACCCCCCCTGTCGGAGTGGCTGTACCTCTGTCACTCACAGAGCTGCCAGCAGAATGTGTATCAGGGTGGGGTTGCTGATCAGCTGCAGCAGAACATTGCTCCCTGCAAGCCGAGCGCCGCCCAGCCCTGACATCACCAAAGAAAAGTCAACAAAGCAATGTATTTATAAAAAGTCTTCAATTATCAGTCCTACATGTTAAAAACTAATCACTGTAGTGAGAAAACCTCTTTAAGTCTCTTTGTGTGGGTTGAGAGCTTACATTGATCCCTGTGGTTTGCCTCTCCACTGCAAGCCACTTTACTTTCAAGGAGCTGTCTCACTACAGACATTGATGGCATATTGCTAGGATATGCAATCAATGTCTGATAGGTCCAAGTGCCACCTATTTCCTGAACTAGCCTCAAAACCTCGCCATTCTGAACAGAGAGGTGGTCGGGACATGAATGGGAGTTCCGAGTTTAGCTGGGCGGTGAATATCGGCTAAGCCCGGAACTCCCATTCATCTCTTTGGAAGAGTATTTATTTATTAGTAGCCATGTTTTTAACTGTGCAGTTATTCACTTCTGGTTATACTTCATTGTTCCTGCGTATGGTTATTTATAAACAGGTTATACTTGATCTTGTAGTTTTCAGTGTGTGTTTATTTATTGTTAGATTATGCTTGGCTTGTTGTGCCCCAAAGTGTTCTAAGATGTCATCATTTATTTATGTGCTGGGACTTGTAGTTCCTTAGTGTTTTAGTGAACAAAATTATTAGATTTTGATGGCTCTTGTAGGGCCGTAGTAACAAACTAAGCAATTATCCAGTATAAGTTTTGTTGAAACTTGTAATACTTCATTCCAGTTTGTAATTAAAGGAGTTTTCTCCACAATGATTTGCTTTTCTCATGTAGGGAAAGGAAAATAAAGACTTTTACAAAATACATTGCGGTTTAGATTTTACTTTGGTCAGGAGATCCTCTTAGAGTACACAAGTTTCTCTTACCAACCATCACTCTCCATCTCTCTCTCTTCTATCTCTTATCTGATTGCTCCACAAACTGTTTTTCCACCATGGTGAGTCACTCCCTGCAGAGACTTATCTCTAAAAATTGAGTTTGTTTACCTAATTTAGAGCGACATGTATGATCGGGAGTTGCGCCTGTTTTCTGGTGAATACTGCGCCTCACCATGCCGACTCCACTGAAGGATGCAGGGATGCGCCGTTAGGCACAATCGTCGCCACTTTCGGATGCGCCTAACATGAAGGGGCGTGCAATGGGCGCGCTGTGGGCGTTCTGGGGCGGGACGCCGCAAATTTGAAAAATCCGAGGCATGCATGATTGCGGGTCGGCAAAGTGACGCGCATTCCAGCGCTTTACAGCTCCGACAGGCAGACCTATTTTAATGTGGTCTATCTGAGCGGAGAAGTCGAAGTGGAGCGCTAAATTCTTGTAATGTGCTCTAGTTCTACACTTACAGCAGTACACTACTAAAATAAATGATTTGTCAAGAGGAATAAATAATTAAGCAAGAAATCCTGCTTGGTGGACCACAGGTCCCAGCAAGACCTGTGCTGTGCTGCCTTTTGTTGTATATACTGAATTGCATTAAAGTTGAAAGCAGCCCAAATACATCTTAAATTGTTGATATGCAAAATGTTGAAGAAAACATCTGGCCAAGATCAGCAGTGGCTTATTTGATGTTCAATTAGTGTACTTTTCACGGACTTTGGAATACATTTTATCATGGAGAATTTTTTCATAGGAGCTAATATATATCTTGGCATTACTTTTATTGGATACAATTTACTAATACATTGATTTCATTGTTAGATCACTTGGATGTGTGTGTTTATTAAGTACTTCATTTAAATGAGCAATCCATTTTATTCTTCTTACTATGGGCAATGTATTTCTGACTCGAAATCCGTCCTGAAATACATTGCAAATACGTGTCACAAAGTGTGGCACGTATGTTCGCATCGGAAATACATTCCCCAAAGTAAATAATGGGGAATGTATTTCAGACGCGAAATACGTGCCACACTTTGTGACACGTATTTGCAATGTATTTCAGGACGGATTTTGCGTCGGAAATGCATTGCCCATAGTATGAAGAATAAAATGGATTGATCATTTAAATGAAGTACTTAATAAACACACATATCCAAATGATCTAACAATTAAATTAATGTCTTAGTAAATTGTATCCAATAACATTAATGCCAAGATATATATTAGCTCCTACGAAAAAATTCTCCACGATAAAATGTATTCCCAAGTCTGTGAAAAGTACACTAATTGAACATCAAATAAACCACTGCTGATGTTGGCCAGATGTTTTCTTCAACATGTTGCATAACAACAATTTAAGATGTATTTGGGCTGCTTTGAACTTTAATGCAATTCAGTATATACAACAAAGACAGCACAGCACAGGTCTTCCTGGGACCTGTGGACCGCCAATCAGGATTTCTATGTTCCCAGGGCTTAGTTCTGAACGTATTTACGGACTTATTTACATCCGTAAATACATCACCAACTCAGCCTAAAATAAGGAACAAGTAGCTTAGAATGGCTACCAATTGGAAATCCGGACGTATTTACGGTCTTAGCCATTCTAAGCTATTTGTTCATTATTTTAGGCTGTGTTGGTGATGTATTTAGGGACATAAATACGTCCGAAAATACGTCCAGAACTAAGCCCTGGGAACATAGCAATCCTGCTTGGAGAACACAGGTCCCAGCCAGACCTGTGCTGTGCTGGCTCTTGCTGTACCTACAAAAAGAATAAAAGGTGAAAAAAGAACAAATATATCTTCATTTTTTATTTTAAAAAGGACCAAAATGAACATCTGTACAACATCAGCATTAGCTTCTTTAGGCCATGTTCACACGGCTTATTCACGGCGGAGTTGGGAGCCGGATTGCGCTCGCAAATCCGGCGTGAATAAGGGGCGGGACGTGGGCGGGGCCGGAGCGCGGCGGGGGCGCCGCTCCCCGGCCCCATAGACTGTCGTTATCTACGGCGCGTACGCGCCGTAAATAATGTGCATGTCACTTTCTCCCCCCTCGGCGGATTCGCCGAGCGGGGAGGAGCGACGGAATCCACTGTTCTCTATGAGAGCAGTGGATTACCTTAATTACTCCGACGGATTGGCGCCGTACTGCAGCGCAAATCCGGGGCGGAGTACGGCGACAATCCGCGGACAAATAAGCCGTGTGATCCAGGCCTTAATGTAAAATTTTTTTAATTCTCTCCCTTTTTTTAAGACCTTTTCTAGCTGATACTTCTTTTGAGATCTTATATACTTTTGCTTTTATTTTAACAGATCAACTTTTTCTATACATTGCAATGGATTTTATTCAACTTTGATTTTTCACTTTATTCATTCATTCATTCATTCATTCATTTGAAAGACAACTCTTTCTGCTATTCACTAACATGTTTAATGATTTTTCGATGATTTCCAGCCTGTCTCGAATCGTAATACATGTTAGGCGCATTCCTTCTGCGCCTAAGTTCCGCATTGCGCCTCACACACTGGCGAGGCGCAGGGAACTTTTACACCGCATGTATTAGCGCACTTCGGGCGCCGACGTAAATGAGGCGCAGCTTTCACTAAAAATAACGTGAACATGGGTGCTCTGATGCCCCGATCTTCATACATGTCGCCCTTAAAGGGGTTGTCTTACTACATTGATTCATCTCACCTCAGTCCTGTGTTCTTGGTTTCACTTTGAATTCAGGGGCGTGTTTACTGGCTTCCACTAGGCTGCAGTAGAAGCCAGGTCTGTAGCTATAGTGACCAGTGCTGGCAGCCTATCAGGAGAGATCAAACAGGCCTGTTGCTATAGCGACCTGAGGAGCTGATGCAGCCCATACAAGAGGGGATATCTAGGAATAGGCAGGAGACTGTTAATGAACATATATTACAAAGTGACTTGTGTTTGCAAGATCTGTAACATAAAAAGCAATCCTTGTAGTGAGACAACCCCTTTAATGTCAAGGTTTCACCTATTAAAGCTCTGTAGTCTTGTGTACTATATTTTATAAATCTTCTGCAGTCATGCGTAGAGCTACTAAGTAGGTTCTTCAACTCTATATACTAACGAGGAGAAAGTAGCTGATGTGGGCGGGTCCAGTTTGGATGCAGGTGGTGTCAGCACTAATAGGTGCAGTGCTAGAGCCCATGGGGCAGGCCCAGTATGGAGGTAGGCGGTGCTAGTACTGTTAATCCACCAACTAATATTATAAATTGGCTGAGTGTAGAAATGGTCCAAGCCAAGTTAAATAAATTGAATATGAACAAGGCTCCAGGCCCAGATGGCTTACACTCAAGAGTTCTTAAAGAGCTCAGCTTGGTTATCAGTGTGCCCCATATATGATATTTAGAGATTTTCTGGTGACTGGTATAGTGCCAGGAGACTGGCGCAAGGTAAATATAGTTCCCATCTTCAAAAAAAGGCTCCAAATCTTGCGCAAGTAACTATAGATCAGTAAGTTTAACATTTATTGTGGGAAAAAACCTTGGGATTAAAAAGGGGGGATAAAATGCAGGAATAAGGGGTAAATTTAAAAACATTGGTTGCCAGCATGGTTTTACTAAGGGACAGAAAGGTTACCCGGGGACCAACCCCACCGGGTTTTTTAAAGAAGGGAGAGAAGTCTGGTTTGGGGGTTGGGGCTGTAGTTTAGGGTATTTTTAGACTTTGAAAAGGGGTTTTTGAAACTGCCCCTCTAAGGTTTATTGGGTAAATTTAAAAACCCTTTGGGCCTTGAAAAAAACAGTGTGTAATTGGGTTAAAAACTGGCTATTGGATCAGAGAATGGTGGTAAATGATTCCTACTTTAAGTGGTCCCCCCAATTATGAGTGGTGTGCCACAGGGCTCAGTATTGGGTCCTCTCATATTCAACGTATCTATTAATGATATAGTGGAGGGGATTAATAGCAATGTTTTCTATTTTTGCAGGGGGAAAACCAAGCTATGTAGTGTAGTGCATTTATGGAAGAGGTTCATAAATTGCAAGCAGAGGGGAAACCCCGAGTGTTTGGGCATTCATTTGACAAATGAGATTAAAAGTGGGAAAGGGTATGGTTTTTGCATTGGGTACGAAGAATCTTCAGGCATCATATTTTTCCAAAGGGGAAAAAAAGGGGAGAATCGCTTTTTTGAGAAAGATCTTGGCTTTTTCTTGTAGATAATAAAATTTACAAAACTGCATGCAATGTCAATCAGACCCTCAAAGGAAAGAAAGATTTGGGGGTAAATTTTAAAAGGGGGTATGGACTCTTGGCTCAAGGATTTTTTTTTTCCCCAAATTTGTTTTAAAGCATTGGTGCGGCCTCACTTGGAATATGTGTTCAGTTTGGGCTCTTTTTATAAAAAAAGATGAAATGGAGTAGAGAGTGTAAAGAGGGGCAAAAAAAAACCTTTAAGGGGGAAGGGAAAGGAAAACTTGTTATGGGGACAGTTTAAAAGGGCCCGGGAACTTTTTTAATCTTGAAAAAAATAGGCCCCTGGGGGAAATGTTTAAATTTTTTTTCAGTATTTTAAATTTGGTTCCTAAAAAAAAAGTATGGGGAAAAAATTATTTTTGTAAAGCCCTCTAAAAAGCCCGGGGGCCAAAAAGGATTTGGGGCCCCCCATGTATGAAAAGGGTTTTGGTCAAAAAACCCCCTTTTTTGGGCCAAAAAGAAACCCAAATAAGGGGGCCTCTTTCATTTCTTTAAGTGCTCTGGAAAAATGGAGTGGCCCCTTGATTGCTAGGGCAACAAAGTGGTTTTAGATTTTAGACAGTTTTAATACATGGGGCCCCTTTAAATCTCCAGAGGAAAAAAAACGTTTTTCCCACTGTGAGAACGGGAAATCTGGGGAATACCTGCCTGGGGAAAAGTGGTCACGGCCGGAAACAGTTGCGAGTTTGAAGAAAGGCTTAGATAATACCTGAAACAAAAAGAATATTAATTGTACGTTGCCATTTAAAAATTCTAGATCCGGGTTTTGGATGGCAACTCTGGGTTTAAAAATTTAAAAAATTTTTCCCCTAGAAAAGATTGGTTTTTTGACTTATGGGTTTCAAACCCTTAAAATAATGGGGAAGCTAGGTTTTAAAAACCCCCTTTTTCTCCCTCCTTCCCCACATTTTCCGCCCCCTTTGGGTTGAAATTGATGGACAGGGTTTTTTTTTTTAATATACTATGAAAACTATGTCATTTTAAAAAGAAGTAGTAGGAACAGCAGAGTGTTTTGGTCAATCTTTTGATATAGAAGCCCCCAAAAGCCTAAACAAAAAATTTGTCGTCTGGGGTTTTTGTGAAACGGCATGGTAATTTAAAACCCTTTTTAAAGGGCTTTTTACTAGGTTATGCTGGCACTTATATTACTTTAGTGTTCCACTGCATAGTGTAGGAAGGCACAAAGTGCCATTGTGGATGAAAGGTATGTGTCACCGAAGTGCCTGTCTTCAGTGAAGTAAAATCCAGGAGCTATGTGTCAGTAACACTAGGTTACTGATACCTGATTTTAGTGTTTGAGTTTAGTCCAGGAAGCTAATTCAGGTCTGGCGGTTTTTTTTTTTTTTTTTTTTTAAATTTTTTTGGGGGCCCAAAGAGAGGGGGATGGATGGCTATTCCCTGTTTCCAGGTCCAGGATTTACCAGGCATGTAATAGTCCGGTGCTTCAGGCTTCAGGAGAGCAGTGGTGTGGTTTTTAGTTTGAAGCTGCCTTGGGGTAAGTTCATATGGTTTTTTCGGGCCGAAAACCTTTGCACCCAAAAAACGCGTCCTTTTTAACTCCTTGTTTTTTACAAAGGGAAAATTTAACGAAAAAAAATTTATGAATACTGGCTTGAGGCGTTTCTCCCTTTTTAAATGTTTTTTATTTTCTCAGCACTTTAGTGTCAATTTTTTTGGGAAAAGAAAGCAAACAAAATTAATTGTTGTCTGCATGACGATGATGATTTTGCACTCTCTAAAGTGCTGAAATTGAACATTGTTTTAAAGTTTTTTTTTGGATTTTATTTTGGAAAAAAATTAGTCCCAAAATTGGGTGTCAAAATATTTGTTTTAAAAAAAACCCTTTAAAATGGCTTTTTTTCCTGGCAGAATGGTTTTGCCATGTTGTTTAAAATATCGCTTCACTGTGGATAATGAAAAAAATTTTTAACCGGGGTTACCCCCAAGCTTTCTTCAAAAAGGCCCTTTAGCTTTTGTTTTTGGGTTTGGGTTATGCAAAATTATCAGACCAAAAAAAAATTCCTCTGAGACAAAAAAAACCCCGGGTTCCCCTTCCTGAGGGGGGTTTTAATGGTGGCCCTTTTTACCCTTGTTTTTTCCCTTGCATGAAATTTTTTTTTCCAGATGAAAAAGGGAAATTTTCAAGTATCTGGAAATTGCACTCAAGGTTGTTTCCCAAACTTATGCAAGTCCAAAATTCTTTTCCGGTTTTCTTGGTAAATTTTTTTTTCTTTAGAGTTTCCCTGTTTTTAAAAAAAGAAGCAGGGTGTTTCTGGGGGGTTTTTGAAAAAAAACTTTCAATGGGTGTCTCTAATTCACTCAGATTTTCCCAAATTTTAGTGTTGAGTTTTTCGGGGGAAAAATCACATCGGTCGATGGCCCTTAGTCGCCCAATCTTCGAAAAGATATTCGTTGGTCGATGGTAGTTTTAAAATCGAGGGACCTTTAAAAGTTATGGGAGAGCAACCCCTTTCCATTCTTACACCCAAAAAGGGCTGGAGAAGCGGGAATTAACACCCAACAACAGTCAAATGGTTAGTGTTACATCTTAGGCAAAAACATTTAGGTTATGAAAGCCCAGAAAAAAAAAAAACCCAAAATTCACAATCCCTGTTTTGGGCACCACGAATGAGCCTTAAACCTGCTTTGACCCAAAAATTTAAAAAAGTCCCCAGAAGGCAGTTGATTTGAACCATCATTTTACTTGAAGGGGACATTGAAAAATCCCTGTCCGGGGAAAGGAAAAGCATGACCCAAAAAACCTGGGGGGACCCCGGGATTAAAAAGTGCCGGAAAAAGGGGGTTCTTTAAACCCCACCATTTTATTTTCCCATGGACATTAAATTCTATAACCTGCCCGGGGCCCTAGAAGGGACCCCCAAACCTGCTGCCCCCAGTTTTAAAAAGTGCCGGAAAAAGGAGTTTTAAACCCAACCCATTTTTATTTTAAAACTGGACATTGACAATACTTTTTCTGTACCACAGTATGACCTTTTAAACCCTGTCTGCCCCACAGTTTAAAAAGTGCAAAAAAAAAGGATTTCTTTAAACCCAACCATTTTATTTGAACTGGACAAAACTTTTCCCTTTCCCGGCCCGCAGTAGGGCCCTTTAAAACCCTTTTCTGACCCTCAAATTAAAAAGTGCCGGGAAAAGGAGTCTTTGAACCACCAAATTTTGTTGGAAATGGGGCATTGAATATACCCGTTTGGACCGCAGTATTTAAACCCTTAAACCTGTCTGACCCTAAATTAAAAGTGGGGGGAAAAGGGGTCTTTCAACCCCATTTTAGTTTTTACTGGACATTGTTTACCCGTCTGGGCCCCAGAAAGAGCCCCAAAACCCGCATGACCCCAGATTAAAAAAAGTGCTGGGAAAAAGGAAATCTTTCAAACCACCCTTTTTTTTTCACTGGACCTATACTGTCCTTGGTTTCCCGGGTTTGCGCTTGCCCCTTTCCCTATGAGTGCGGTCCAAATGGCTTCACTTGGAAAAATTTGGGGGTTTTAAGCTCCTGTTTTCACCCAGGTGCTCTTTTCTTTCATTTTTTTTCTCTTTTTTTCCCAAAGTGTGGAGGGAAATTTGTCTCTGTACCTTGTTCTCTGTCCCTGCTCCATCTCCAAAGTCCTTTTTTTGGGGTAACCTACATCGGTTTAAGTTTTCCCTTTTACAAAATTTTAGAGGAATTTTTTTACCCGGGTATTTTTTTAAATGAAGTTTTTTTTGTAGGGTTTTTTTCTAGAAAACACCCTTTTTAAAAAAAGGATGGAAAACCCTTTTTCTTGTTTTTTTTTTTTAATTGTATTAAATGGGGTTTTCCAACTGGGATTGCTAGCTATGTTAAAGATCTTCCAAAAAACAAGTCATTTTGCAATATGTGTCCATTAACCCGTGTCCTTTCCCCATTCCTGTTTCTGGGCAGGGACCCCTCACCCTTTTAGCCCCTCTTGACAATTGTGAAGGGAAAAAATGTTTGTTAGAAAAAAAATTTTTTTTAAATAGGACCCCGTAGTATGGGGTGTGTCACCCGCAAAATGCCCCAAAAATTCAAAGCCTGACCCTTGAGTCACTTTGGGGCAAATTTTGAAGAACCAATGTCCCGTTAGGGAAAAAACATTTTTTTTTTAAATAGGACCTGTTGTTTTAGCTGCTTTTTCACCCGCCAAAAAGCCCCCAAAAAATTTAAAAAATGACCCTTGAGCCACTTTGGACAATTTTGAAGAAAACAAATGTCTGTTTTGGGAAAAGACTTTTTTTTTATAAATTGGACCTTTTTTTATAGCTTTAAATTTTCACAGCAAAATGCCCCCCAAAAAATTTAAAGCCCTGACCCTTTTAGCCACTTTGGACAATTGTGAAAAAAAAATGGGCTGTTTGAAAAAAACCCTTTTTTTTTTAATAGGACCGTTTTTTTTAGCTGCATGTCCAAACCCAAAAAGCCCCCAAAAATTTTAAAAACATGGGCCCCTTTGGGCCCCTTTGGACCCAATTTGTGAAAACAAAAGTCTGTTAGGGAAAAAAACTTTTTTTATAATAGGACCGAGTATAGCTGATGTCCCAAGCAAAAAAGCCCCCAAAAATTTTAAAGCATGACCCTTGGGGCCACTTTGGACAATTGTGAAGAAAAATGTCTTTTGAAAAAAACATTTTTTTTTTTAAAAGGACGTGTAGTATTGGGCAAAATTTTTTAAAACAGCATGACCCAACAAAAAAAAAAATATGAATTTCAGCCACTATTAAAAATTGGAGGGAAAATGCCAAAATTAAAAGCCACATTTCTGTTCCCAAAGGACCCCTGATAAAAAGCCCCGTTTTTCCAGCAACATGACCCAAAAAAAATTTTAAATATTTACTTTCAGCCATATTAAAATTTTAAGGGGGGAAATTTCCCCTTAAAAAGCCAAAATTTCTGTTTTCCCAAAAAACCATAAATTTTAGGGTGTTTCTACCGCAACTTTACCTCAAAAAACCTTTTACAATTTTCGAAAAAATTCTTAAAGTTAAAATGGTAAATGGAATCCCGGGGTTGTCATGAAAACCCTTTCTGGGCCCTTTTTTAGTCTTCCCCCACAGCAAAAACCCAAAAAAATGAAAATGTTGGGAAAAAGGAATAAAAATTGCATTAAAAGGAAAAGATCATTTTAAAAAAAAGTTTTTTAAGGGACTATTTTGTTTGGGAAAAGGAATGTGAATAGAAACCCGGGACTAAAACGGGGACCCGGCAATTTGGGGCCCCAAAAATCATCAGAGGAAACCAGCCTTTAATTTTTCTTGATGAAAGTCAAACCCCATTTTCCCCAATTTTTCTGTGGAAAAACCGGATGCGTTTGTTGTTTAAAGACCCTCCAGCTTTTTGAAAAGGGCCGCTCAGATATGACGCTGGCTGTGGGGGGGACAAAAAACCTCTTTTGGGGTGGCGGCGAGGTCGGGGCCCTTCGTCCCCTTTTGGATACCCCGAAGTCTATTGGGTCCGGAAAAACATACAAAAAAAAACGGGTTGAGACGCAGATAGTCGTGGAAACCCTTTTTCTTAAGCGGGGCTTGTGTGTTGGATGTGTGCCCCGCATTGCATGCGGGTTTGGGGAGGTGGGGAAATAAAGGGTTGCCAGAGGGCACCCATTAGGCTCCTGCCACCTTGCCTGCTGCTGCTGCCCCTACGGCTACTTGGCACCTTTCGCGTACGTCGCGTTAAAAGTGACATTTGGGGAACGTTTAGGCCCGACGCAAAAAGATGGCTCCAGTTGATCAATCAGCAAGGTTTTCCATTTCTCGCATTTTACTCTCTATTTGGGGGGGTTTGGAAAGGGAAAAGGGCTGGGTTTTGTTTTGTTTCCCGGGGGTTCCCCGGAGGGTGGCCACCCAGTAAAAAATGTTGTTTATTTTTATGGCCTTAATGGAGGGTCGGGTTTGGGGGAAATTTGGGGCATCCAAGCACTCAATTTAGGATGGAGGCCCTTTATTTCCCAAGTTCTTGGCGAGGGGCACTAGCAAATGTCTTTTCCCCATCTTCCTCCTCCGCCTCAATTGCGCCAACCCCGTTTCCAAAAACAGGGGGCGTTGGTAAAATCGGTGTCTAGGAATACCCCCTCCTCCTCCTCTCCGCTGCCCCCGGCACCGCTTCAAAAACAGCCCCGCTTGCCCGAGATGATGCCCCCGAGAGCTGATACGCCACCTTGGACTAGCCCTGGACCCCGAAAAAAAATGCCTAAAAGGGCCGATGAAATTGTGAAACTGTCGGGCCCTTTTGGATTTGACGGAGAGAAAGGGGTTCCCTGTCCGATCTGTGTCCGTTCCTCCCCCGTGCTGGCGGGAACCGTTTTTAAAAGTGTCCAAAAAAGATCGTTCCCGAAAAGATCAAAACCCCGCTCCTGCAACAAGGGCATTTTTCCGCACTGCCATTTTGGTGGCTTCTTCAAAAACTTTGGGAAGGTTTGGGGCAGGTCTTTCCCCCTGCCCCCACCTGGTGGGCTCAAACCCCAGGGTTTCCCCACGCTGCTTGTCGGCCATGTGTCCCCTTCGTTTCTGTGTAATGGCATTGCGTGCTGCCACAAACGCTGGAGCTGTTGGGGGGGAATTTTCCGCGTGTTGCCAAAGGGCAACAATGAGCGGTTTACGGGGAGGGGCCCAGTGACGCGCAAACCAGCCAGGCGGGACGAAGCAGGGTGCGAACGGCAAAAAGTGCAAAATTTGACTTCGAAACCTTTCCCCAGCAAAGGGGAGTCCCAGACCCCGGGGAGCCCCTTTAGAAATTTTTGGACGACAAGGTTCATGACATGGCCAGGCAAGGGGTGTGCTCCAGGGCCCAACCCATCTTAAAGGGCGGGGCCCGCAAATTTTTAAACCCCCTTTTTTCCCCCCCCAAAACCTTTGGCCTGGCAACCAAAGGGTTTTTTTTGGGCCCCCCCAGCCAGCGCTTTGGTCTCATTGCGGGGGACCGTCCACGCTCCGGGCCTGTGTGTGGTCGGTTTTCCAAGGCCCGTTTTAAATTTTAACACGGCCCGGTTTTCTGGGAAAAAGATGCCACCAAAAGGCCCTTGGGGGGGAAAAACCCTTTACCCATCCCCGTGGGGATTGAAAAAGGTGCGCCGAGCCTGGGGAGGGGCCCCCTCCCCCCAAGACATCCCCAGCCCCACCCAGTTTTTAGCTTGTCCCAGAAAAATAGCGGCCTTTGGCCGTGCTTTTAGTCTGTGTCGGTGGTCAGAATTTGGGTTTTCCGGCCAAAAGATGCAGGGCAAGTGCCTTTAAATTTTAGTTTACACGTTTGGTGGCCGGGGGAGGGCGGGGTTTTTGGCAAAGAAATTTTCCCCCTTTTTTTTTTTTGGCATTTGGTTTTTTTTTTTTTGGGGGCCCCCCGGCCCCCCCCCAAAAAGGGCCCCCCCAATTTTTTTTTTTTTTTTTTTTTTTTTTCCTTTTTTAAGGGGGGGGCAAGGGAAACCAACCCTCTGTGTCCACCAAACGGAAAGGCAGCATTTCCAAGGCCAAAAGCCTGGCATGCCGACATTCAGGCTTTTGGCTTTGGATGGTTTGGGTTAGTTTTTTTCTGCCCCCAAAACCTGGAAGACAAAAGGGCCCTGGCTGCTTAGACTGGCCACTGTACGGCGTGCAGGTCATCAAATGGCGGAAGGAGAAGGGGTAGGATGGGTCTTGGTGGTGCTGGTGGTACTCGGGCGACGGGGAGGCTGAAGAGAGGCTGATCCCTGATCATGACTTGAGAGACATGGGCAGCTGAGGAACGCTTGGTGGTGGCGGAGGAGGAGACGGAGACAGAGGGTGTGACAGTGGTTGGAGGCCCGGCGTCGGTCTGGCCTTTTTTGGCCAAGTGTTGTCTCCATTTCAACTCATGCATTCACTGCATGTGACTAGACATGTTGGTAGTGGTTAACCCCCTAAGGTTCTTGCCTCTACTTATGCGTTTAGGGCCAAAGGCGGCATATGACATCGCTGGGGTGAATCAGAGGCATGCTAAAAGAAGGGGGGGGCCCAGGCTTGAGGTCCTGGACCTTTTTGACGGCGATAAGCGAGGAGCGGGGTTTCCGCTGACCGTGGCTGGCAGAATCATATCAGCGGACTTCTGCGACCTTCCTCTCCCTTTGTGAGGCGGAACCCATACTGACTACCCCCTCGTCTTCCTCCTCGTCCAGTGATGAAGCGCGCGCAAGCAAATGCGGCTGAAAAGACCACGGTGGATCCCCAATGTCGTCATATCATCATCAACACAGGTGACTTCGTCGTCCTGACTTCTGCATCCCGGAGCTGGGGCTACAAGCAAGAGGGACGCAAGGCGTTGCCGACCTCCCGGGATTTTTGCGGATTGACGGCTTCCTTTCCTCCCCTGAGGCATCAGTAACAGGGCGTCAGAGCAGAGAAAAACATCCTCTTTGGCCGCTTGATCTTTTAACATGCCTTTGACCCAACCGCATTTTGTCATCAAAGAGGTCTTCAGAAAATGGATTTTTCCACAGTGGTTGGTACACAGTTGACATTTGGGGCTGTTCATGTTGGAGGATGCTGGTGATGCTGATGACGACATTTGTGGCCGTGACTGGGAGGACGGGGAGGTAAGACTGCTGGGGCGGTTGCTTTAAAACCACTGAAGGAAAAGATTGGGGGAGGGTTTGTTCTTTTACTGACATTCACGGGGCCCCCTGACCACGGGGACAGGCCTGCCCCGGTCCTGCAACTGACGACCCGCGGGCCCTGCGTGTTTTTCGCAGACGGGAAAGGGGGCACCTTCTTTCGTACCTTTTCCTCCTTTTTCCTCCCCCCCATCTTTGCTCGCTTACCCCCTGAATTCGCTCCATTTTCAAAAAATAAAAAAAATTTGAAAAGGTTTTGGGAAGATTTTTGGAAAAGTCTCTTTTTAAAAGACGGCAAATAAACACCTTTTCCAAACCCCTTCAAATCAAAAAAAATTTGGGCTGGTTTTAAAAATTTAAATCAAAGTGATCTATAAACAAAGCTTTTGGATACCAAAAGTGAAAAAAAACACCTGTCTAAAAAATGTATACGGATTTAAAAGGTTTTTTTTTGGGCCCACCTTTTCAATTCCCCTTTGGGGTTGCCCTAAAAAATTTTGCTTTTTTTCAAATTTAACTGAAAAGGGTGATCAAACAACAAAGCGGGCCCTGCCCCAAAGTAAAAAAAACACGTATCTTTTAAGTATTCGGATAAAAAAAGGTTTTTTTGGCCCCCTATCAATTCCCCTGTGGAAAAATTACACTATTGTTTGGATTCAAATTTCCCTGAAAGGGTTGGCTCTACCCAAAAAATCTGGAGGGGGTAAAAAAGTGCAAAAAAAAACCGTATCTGAAAATGAAATTCGGTTTAAAAAAAGGTTTTTTTGGAAACCTTTCAATTAAACCTGTGGGGGGGATACAAAATTGCTGTATTAAAAATTTAACTGCCAAAGTAGATCTTTAAAACAAACCCTGGCCGGGCCCCCAAAGTAAAAAAAAACACGTATCTGAAATTTTATTCGGATAAAAAAAAGGTTTTTTTGGCACCTACCCAAATTCACTTTTGGTTTGCTCCCAAAAAATTGCTGTATTCAAATTTAACTCCCAAAGTAAAATTTTCAACAAAGCTGGCCTCGCCAAAGTGAAAAAACATGTATTGAAATTTGTATTCGGATAAAAAAAAGGGTATTTTTTGGCACCTATAAATTTTCACCTGGGTAAATAAAAAATTTTCAGTTTAAACTTTTTAAGTGCAAGGTGCCTCAATGAACAAAAGCTTTTTATTGCGCCAAATTTTAAAAAAAACCCCGTTTTCTGAAATTTTTTGGAAAATGCAAGGTATTTTTGGCCCCTTTTCCCAATTCACCTGTGGTTACCCCAAAATTGCTGATTCACATTTCAGTGAAAGGTTTCCCTCAAAGAACAAAGTTTTTGTGGGGCCAAAGCCCAAAAAACACGTATTGAAATGTATTGGGGTAATAAAGGTTTTTTTTTGGCCCCTTTCAATTCACCTGGGGTTTTAAACTACACATTTGTGGATTCAAATTTAACTCCCAAGGTGGTTTCTTTAAACCCAAATCGGGATGGGCAAAGTCCCAAAAACCACGTATCGTAATGTATTGGAAAATTTAAAAGGTTTTTTTGGCCCCCTTTCAATTAAACCTGGGGTGATACAAAATTGCTTTTTTAAATTTTAAAAGAAAAAGGGTGCCTCAATGAAAAAAAGTTGAAGTGCCCCCAAAAGTAAAAAAAACCCACGTATCTTTTAATGTATTCGGAAAATTAAAAGGTTTTTTTTGGGCCCCTATTTTTTTCCGGTGGGGGATTTAAAAAAATTGCAGAAACCCACTTTTAAGTGAAAGGTGCCTCAATGAACAAAGTTTTGTGCGCCAAAGTCAAAATACACGTATCTAAAAATTTTTTTTGGTTTAAAAACAAGGTATTTTTGGCCCCCTATCAACCTTTTGCTGACTAAAAAATTGCTGGATTCTAATTTAACTGCAAGGTGGATATATCAAAAAGGTGGAATTGGGGGCCAAAATTGAAAAAAAAACCCCTTTTTGAAATGTAAAACTGTTAAAAAAAGGGGGTTTTTTTGCACCAAACAAAAAACCCTTCCCGTTACTAAAAAAAGATGTGTACCCTAATTTAAGTTCAGGTTTCCCCAATTATCCGGGAAAATATTTAAAATAGAAAATGTTAAATTAAACCCTTTTTGGCAGGGCAATTTTCTAACAAAGGGTTTGGTGAACTTTATCCAGTATTTTTTAAAGAGCTTTTTGGGGGCCCCCCGGGGGGCACCCCCTCCGCTCCCCCCCCCCCCGTGACTTTACAGCGGTAGATGTCCTTTAAAATTTTTCCCTAAACTTTTTAAAAATTTCCCCAAATCTCTAATCTAACTAAGGGGTAAGGACACAGTAAAAAGAAGAGCTTTCTGTGAAAAAATAAAAAAATAATTTTCGCTGAGCTTTTTTTGGAACAGGCAGAGCGCACGTCCTATGTAGGGGGGCACTGAGGGGCCCGAGGCTAAAACAGGAAGGGTTTTGTTTAGAAAAAGAGGGTTTCATGTGTTTTTTCCAGCCAATCGCAACCTTTACACATCCCAGTAATAGGGTCGAAAACTTATCTCCCTTGCTCTATTCGGGGTAAGTGATTTGCGGGCCCCGCCAAAATGACAGGAAGCGCCAAAAAGGTGCGATCTTAATAGATAAAGCCCCCAAGATTTTAACCTAAATTATGGGATAAATCTAAAAATTTGGGTTTCAACATAAAAACTGTGCCGTTTTTAAACTTTTTGGGTAATTTTCCTAAACATAGTTCCAATAAACCAGAAGCTTCCAAAGGTTTAAAAATTTTCTATGGGCGCCCAAAATTGTTTATTTTGGCATAGTAATTTAGTTTGAAAAACTTTTGATTTGCAAAAAGTAAAAAAAAAAGCCTTAAAAATTTTCTTTTCTTATTATTTTTATTTTAAATATTTTTTTTAGTTTGGAAATTTATAAATAATTTTGGTAATCCTAACTGACCTAAAACGGGCAAGGTTTATTCTGATTTCATATCAGATAGTGATAAAAACATGCATATGTGTCTTTTTATATAGTGTATGTAAACTTCTGGTTTCAACTGTATATTAACAGAAAAAGCAATACAGACAGGGCTAGTTTTAATGGCTGATATGTTTATAGGGGCACATGAATAAAAAAAAGTATCAAGTAGGGAAGTTGTGCATTACCTAGCTCTTATGCCAAATCTTTAGGCGTGGGAGAAGAAGGTTGTTCCAGGATAGAAGGTACAGTTTCAATGGCTAATGTCCAATAGGCAGGAGGAATTGTGTATATGTCTTATTCTAATTAATATGATTCATGCATGATATCTGCTGGACATTGGATGATTGCTTCTGCATGAAGCAGTTTATCCACATCTGAGGTCAAATTGGGTGGAAAATATCAAGACACAAAGAATAAAAAAGGGGGTTCTTACAAGGCTTTAAGGTCGTACCATAAAAGTTAGGTTCCCAGTAGTGCTAGTTAGCAGAACTTGTCCTCCTGACTCCTGTCCACTCCAAGAGCTGCTTACCACTAGTGTCTTAGAATACTAGGCGAGACAAAAAAACCTGTGCCTCTTCAAATTTCAGCTAATTAAAGAGGTGCTAAAATATAGTCTCTGTGTGATTTGATGCAGGGGATAGAGGAGAGAAGTCACCCTGTTCATGTATACATTTCTGTGACAACCAGTTTAGCAAGAGTCATGGAGAACAGGCACACCATACACAGCAACCCAAATGATGGCAGACACAGTGGACCATTTTCTTTTCCCTACATACAGATAGTAGATATGGGAGATAAGCATCTGTAGCTGTAAATAGCAAGAAAAGATGCACACACTGACACAGCCTCCATCTTGGTACCCTTGTAAAGCTTAACCAGCTGCATAGGTTATATGTCCGCCCCTGGCAGTAATGCTCTAACAAATCAAACTGAGCATACTACAGAATGTCACAAAGCATTACTGACTGATCTGCTGCTTAAAAAGAGTCCCGAACAAAGGTAGAATTTCTCATGAATATGTGAAAGCAGACATTTTGTAAACATCGGTACAAAAAAATCAAGGCAGTTATTGGGCTAAGATCACAGTCACATAAAGCAGAATATATTTGTCTTCTGATTCTATAATGCTTATTCCATAGACCCAAAAAGGGACATGTTGGAGACAAATGTGCATACGATAAGTGAGACATGCAAACATCTTCCTAATTGATTTTTGAGTAGAATAAAAATTGAAAGCGTTATTCAGTGACAAAAGAAAAAAACAAACCTCAAGCTGCTTGCCTGTGATATTTTCTGTGCTTGTTTTTACTCCTGTATGTAGCCCCCATTTCCTGCAGTCAAACAGTAGCAATTACTGTTTGAAAATTATTCCCATTGCCATGTAACCTGACAAGCCCAAGAATCCATCGCCATTTATCTTAATCCCTCCCATTCTCAGCCGCAGGACATGCCCCAAAAAGCTATACAATTTGGTCACCTGGTTTCTTTGGTTTAACACAGAACTGTTTCCTGTGTGTCCATACAAACAGAAGTACTGAGCTTTCAGGAAGACCACGGAAAAATTAATAAAAGTACATCACAAAAGTGCTTAACATTGGGAGAGGTACTATTTAGATTTTTATTTTGACATGAGCAACCCCTTTAAGCATTTACAAAGCGACTTGTCATAAGCAGCAATGAAAAGCAATCAGAGGTAATAGTATCCCCCCTTTAAAATTACACTTGAGCAAAATAAGCAATGTAGTAAATAAGATACCTATCCCAAGGGAAATTTCAGTGCAGTGAAACTTTAATCATCCTTTGTTTAGTTGTTCCCTTGATTCAAAACAAATTTGGGAACATCTTTTTCTGCACAGTAAATTCTCTTCTTTATATAATTCCCATATCATGGTCGTAACCACTATGCACTAATGCAATAACCTCATAAGCTATACTGTACAATCTCTTTAGAGAAAAAAATTGCTTAATTTCCATAAGACGTTTTTCTCCAAGGAAAATAAGAGAAGGAACATAATGCAGTATTCTCAGGTTCCAGCTATGTAAAAGTTATTTATGAGAGTCATTGACCAAAAAGACCCATTGTTTACAGCCTTCCTAGTTTAGTTATGGCTTCTTCCATTTTTTTCTATAATTCTGTTATTATATTATTTTGGCTATAATTCAGAAAACCACAAAGGACAGATTTCTGTGCAAGAGATGATACAAGCAATATTGACTTTTCATTCTAATACTATTTGTACCTTTGGTAATGTTTGTTTTTTACTTAAAGCGAACCTGTCACATAGTTTATGATACCCATTTGGAGGGCAACATAAGCTAGTGACAGAAACCCTGTGTATTCCTTATGATGTAAAGTACAATAGTTTCAGAGCATTTCAGCACTTCTGAGTCTGCTCTGCCAGATTTGAGTCCAGTTTTTTCATGAGCCACTGCTAGTCAAACCCACCTATTATTTATTGACTGCCACCCTACACATGGAGAATCTTGTATATTGTTGTTAAATGTACTAATGTTAGTCCTGATACCTAGCAACAAGAAATACAAATGCATATTACAAAAAAAAAATTTTTGCTTTAAAGGGAACTTGTTACATAACTTATTCTGTTCTTGCTAAAGGTAGCATAAGCTAGTGGCAGACATTATTTTTTATCGCCTATCTCTTATGCTGTTTCAGATGTTTCAGCAGTTTCAGTGCATTTAATTCCCATATCTGGTAGAGCACAGCCCACTTCACCAGAGATGATTCCAGTTTATTCATGAGTGGGTGTTAGCCATGCCCAACTAGCCACACCCACCAACCATTTATTGACAGGCTTCTACAAAGTCACAGTAATGTTTGGTGAATTAAAAACTGATATACTAAGGAACATAATTTACTCAGCAAAGGCAGCATAAGTTATGTGACACGTTTCCTATAACTCACCATTTTTATGTGCATTTTTATCTTTCGTTGTTAGGTATTATGACTGACATTAGTACAGTTAACAAAAGTATACAAGATTTTCCATATTTTGCAATAGATTGTGGGACAATGTAAGTAAAAACATTAAATGCATTGTATTGCTCTTTAGTATTTTTAGCATGAATTATAGCAAGATCCCCAAAAGTGTCTTAAATATATAAAATTGTTTATATTATCAACTTTTAGAACCTTCAGTGTATCACAACAATTTTCTTCTGTGCTAATTAAAGTAGCTAGTAAGTATTTTTACATTTTCATGTATCAATATGACTGGTTGGCCGAAAGATACCTAAATTTCCCCAAAGTTGACTAAAGCTTACCATGCATTAATGACTTTAGTTTTCTTGAATGCTGCTGTATCTGTAGACCAGGACTGCACAACGTGGCAGAGTATCAGGGCTAAAACCACCCAGAACCTCCCCTAGACCTCTCCCGAACCATTTTGGGGCAGAACTAGCACATGTCCCATCCCTCTGCTGGCCATTGCACACAGTATATCGGGCAGCCCTAGTGTAGACCATCTGTTGCCATCAGTTATCCCAAAAGATTCTATTGGATGTTGAATAAATATCGATGCATATTAAAAACTCTTAGATGCTACTCAGGTATAGTCATCATATTTAAAGAATCTGGTATAACTAATGCTAATGGTTAAGCAGCATTCTTGTTTAAAAATATCTTACTGTTTTGTGTCTGAAGCTCCTATGAAGTTCTATCTGTCTTCCTTGGTTATAGACTACAAACAAACCTTGTGTACTTTGATCCTAGATCCTAAGGTAATAATACATTTCATTTGTGCACACTTTTTGCTAATCTACCTACTGAATGTATATAACATGGCCAAAGTATATGGATTCTACTCCAATTCTTTTAGTTCAGGTGTTTCACGCACACCCACTGCAAGCCATGTTAACTCACAAAGCAAGGCCTCCTAATGCTGAGATCTTTCATCTATTGGATCATTCACTACAAAGTTCCAAAGGGCCTCTAAAAGTGAGAAGCACAAGAACTGTGCTTTGAGGACTCCGTGAAAGGCTTTCTATGTTCAAGCAGCAAAACTCATGATCACCATGCAGAATGCTAAGTATCTCCTGGACCGGTGTAAAGTTTGGTAATACTGAGCTCTGGCTCAGTGTTTGCTACAAAGTATTCACATTTTACTCTCTGAAAATCTAATGAGTGAATATGGGCTTGGGAAATGCCAAGCAAATGCTACCTACCAAAATAGTTTCCACTGTAAAATATGGTGGAGAAGGGAAAATGGTTTGGTGCTGATTTTAAGGGTTTGGTCTGTGCCCCTTGTTTTAAGTGATGTTAATGCAACTGTATTCTTCCAACTTTGTGATAACACTTTGGGAAAGGGTCATAAAAACTAACTTCAGTAGCCTGAATAGAGTCTAAAAATCAATCCCAGTGAACAACTTTGGGATAAACTAAAATCCTGATTGTAAGCCAGACCTCAGCAGTGCATGACCTCACACATGCACTTGGAGACAAGCAAGTCTCTATAGTAGTTGTAATTACAACAAAATAGATTTGTAATCAAGACTGTTTGCTAAGTGGCCTATGTTATTATTTTAAATGCACTGACACAAGAATTAATTGAATATACTGTAAATGTGTACATATTTTAACTGTCACCCTTTAGAAGTGACTCTGGTTTACAAAGTGATGTATCTTATTGTGTCAAAGAAGAGAAACACTGATAAGCACATTAAATCTTTATTACATTACAGGAAGAGAGGCATGTGAATGAGGACAGTAAAAATGTATGAAACATTTGGCTTCCCCGGGCTATTTGATCATCTCAGGTATGCTATGTACTGTCAGATACATTTTGCAAGAAGACAGTGTCTCGTAACTATACTGTAGATTCTTGATTAGATCATATCCATGCTAAATAGTTCATAAGCTTTGGGTCATTGGAAAGGTGAAAAGAGGCAAAAACAAAATAGAATATCTACCGAAAGTTGTATATAATCCCGTAAAGAGATGACATTAAGATCATATCCGTTTGAACTTCAATCAAGTCTTATATTTTCAAGGCATTGCTGACATAGGTAAAATCTGTATCAGAGCTTGTTAAATTGGAATACATTCTTGAACACTGTTTAGCATTTTTTTTTGCATTTTAGGCCTTGTAAAATCACTTCTATCAAAATACAGAATTATGGATGATAGATCAAAGAGGAACAAAGTCTCATATGATCTCCAGGCCTATCATGTACAAAAGTACATTTATTGTAAGTATAGAAAACAGACAAAACAGAAAGCAATATATGTATAGCTACTAGTAGAAATGAAGCATGGCGAATCTATTCAGGCATGAAGTTAAAGAAATCAATAAATAAAAGAATGTGATAACTTCACAGCATATTCAAAAACAGCAAACTCAATAAACTATACAACTTAATACATGTGCCTTGAGATCCAAAGTTTAGTTTTATCCAGTTATTTGTTTGGAAAAAAATATTGTTACAAAAACATCTCATTCTCATTGTTAGCTATGTATTTACCTTTATTAGTTTAAAGGGGTTTTGCCACAAAGCAAAATTGATGTGGGAAGCTTGAAAATTAAAAAATAAACATTTTTACCATTCGTCATTATTAAAAATTCTGTATCATTTTTGTTTTAGCTGCTACCCTAGTGATCCATAGTGTACAGCTCATCTCCAAGGGATGCAACCAGTGACATGATCTCCTCAGTTCTGGTCGCACATGCTCAGGTATCACCTCTCTTCTCAGGAAGCTACTGTCAGTCCATTCCCTGCTTAGTAATCACACACACTCACTGCTGAGCAAGTGTTCAACCGCAGGTGCTGCCTTTCTATTCCTGTCCTCGGTACTCATTAGTAATTAATCAGTGCAAATAAATAAAAAGAAAGCTCAATCAGGTATGAGCATTGAGACAAAATAAATCTATATGTTTAGCTTTTGCAGGGATTTGAACCTAGGACCCCTAAGTTGGAATGCTAACCACTCAGCTACTTTGTAACTACTCACAGTTCTTTATGTAAACAAACTTTTATTTGACTTGAGTGAGCACACTGTGAGAAAAAAAGAAAAAAAAGGCAAGGAAACAGCACTGCAACAAAATCAAACAAAGGTGTGCAAAGCTCAAAGGTATGATCCAAATCCCTCCAAAATCCAAAAATGTAAAGAAAGCAGCACCACCAAAATATATAAAAAAAAATAGTGATTGCTTGAAAATGACTCCATGGAGGAGTTGAAACGTTGCTTGTATGGACTTAGGTGATTAAATCACTATTTTTTTAATATATTTTGGTGGTGCTGCTTTCTTTACATTTTTGCACTGTGAGAAAAGGTATGGTGATATTAAGCATGCTGAGTCACATGATATGCAGTTTAAACAAATCACACTTGCCCCCTTTTGAGCACATTGAAAGCTGAAGCTGGAGAAAGCAAGTATGAAATGACTTTGTAGCAAAACCCCTTTAAACCACTTTCCAGATTACCATTCTCTAGGTTTTTTCACTCATATTACTATTGTGCTAGTTATACAACAATACATTCATTATTTAAAAGATATTTACTGTATGTACATTAACCAAAATGAATAAGGGTCCATCCACATGGTCAAGTTTTCAGAATAATTTCCAGATGGTTTTCGGATTTGAAAACTGCTTGAAAACCGACTGTCAATCATCCACATAGTCTTTGATGGAAAATCTGTTCAGCAGTCTACACTAAACGGATTTTCAGCCATGGTTTTTGGGCGGAAGATGTGCATTTCATTGGTTGAGGGGGACAGGTGAATCCGCAAACCGTAGACATAACCGTCCCCCAAAACCATGCAAAAGAGGACAAAATACCATCCTGATTCTTAAGACAGAATCTATCTGGTATTTTGTATATGCCGTATGGACACACCTTAAGGATCTATACTGTTGATTAAACTCTGAACATAATTTTTTAGTTTATGGATATATGATAGCTTTATATATCATTTGCATAAAAAGGTGAGTAATTTTGCAAATATATTTTAGTAATTATCTTGGACTGATCCTGAGATTCAGTCTGTTTTACAGCTCAGAGCTGCGTTCAAAATTCTGTAGGCTTCAGATCTAAAATCTTCCACCATTTCTTGCTGACTCTACATCAGCATAGTTATTTATATAGTAGAGAGCCTACTATTACACCAAACACTGTGAAGTTATCCCATGCAGAAAAAAGTAACTGTAGCACTGCAGCTAATCTGATAGGGGAATATCTGACAACAAGTTTGTTGACCGTTTACAGAACTTTAAATGCATGTATAGACTATAAAACAGGCTACTACTTAGGACCAGAACAACACTTAAATCCATGTGTAGATATGTGTACATACAGTATGTTTATATATTTAAACCATAAAAAGGACTTAAAAAGGGAATATATATTATAACAAGTTAAAATAGGCTATCTCATAGTGTCAAGTTGATAAGTTGTCAAGTTGCTATTATAAGAAATTAAACAGAGACTGTAAAACGAGACTAAAAAATGTGACTGTAAAAATCAATTAATAAAATAATATACACTATATCAAATTAAAATAGGAATGTACTGGTCATTGTGTCATAGGGGCTGAAATTACAAAGAATAAAACAGTGCCACTGATTAGTTTCAGGCAAACCTTTTGACTTTTCTTTTGCTTTAGATATTTTATACTTCTCCCTTACAATACTTATTTTAACTATTAATCTGTGTATAAGCTTATTTAAGACCATATATTTACAATTGCAGTGCTTTCATGATTTAAAATGGCAGCACATTGGTATGAAACATAAAAAAAACCCTGAAAAAAATCTGTTGACAATAATAAAGTCAGTATAAACCAGTTATTATGGTACAAATCTAAATGCTCAAGTTATTGCTATCATATAGATATATGAATACAATGAGCTCAGAACTATCTATAAAAAACAATTAGGTATAACAACATAAAATTTTTAGAGTTATCATACAACACATTGTATATCAATTGAGTGTTACATTTTTATTTTATCCGTTGTGCTCAGCAATATGTTATAGTGCACATGCTACATTTAAACACATTAGGTTGACAACACAACATGTTAATGAGACATCCATATACTGTACAAATACAGTACATAATGAGGTTAAAATAACAATTCAAAACGAGTGCAATTTTTCATGAAGTGAAAGCTGGGTTTCGGACGCCACATAAAACCAAGCTGTTTTTCTTATTTCTGTTCAGGAGGGCAAGGGAGAGTATTAAAAAACAGATGCTGGTGACACCGAGGATTACTACTCCTGAGATAAGTGCACTGGTGATTGAGTTCATCTGAAACTGCATATTATGTGGCTGAGCTGCAGAAAAAAAGGAGATTAATGCAATCACGTTATGTCTTGAGGTAGGTACAATGTTTAACCTAAGCATGATATACAAACACTCTTTCTGCTTAAACAGCATGTTGCTTGCCCTTTTATCTCCCTGTGTTTTTTTTCTGGATAAATTTCTACATTTATTTTTCTACAGGTAGCCTCCTTTCTCTGCACCTGAGCAGCAGTATTTCCTGTCTGAAATCTGTTTCCCTTTTCCCTGTAAAAGTAAAAGGATATTTTTCTGGAGCTTTGTATATCTACCTCGCTCCCAACTTCAGTCTCAGCCAACAACACTCTGTTTCCTACTACATGTTGAAAGCTTTGGGATGCAAGACCAAGAAATATATGGTTTCATAGATCATAAAAACCCACGCCCATTTGGTTGTTGGATCCCATAGGTTAAACACATATTGTAGCTGTTTACTGTATGTTGAGACTCAAAGGAGTACTGAGCTTCCTGATGTAGAGCTGCAGGAAGCTCACAGAAAATATATTGAAAGACCAATAGAAAAGATATTATTCAGAATTTTCTTTTCAATGGACAATTCTATTGAATTAATAGAGAAATATAGCCTACAATAAAATAACCTATTTTTCTTTATCTCTATCTATCTACCTTTTTTATCTATCTACATAGCATGCAAATAATTTTATAGTAAAACCTAATACTCGCTATAGCGTGCAAAACTACATTTAAAATATTAATTAACTACTTAAGATATCATGATGTACATCATGTTGTATCATTTTGTGTAGTGCCTTAACACACCATGATGTACAGGTACATAATGATAATCCTGTGGGCATAGCAGCTTCTGTAACTTTAACTCCTTAGATGTCATGGTCAGTAACAACTGAAGCATCTACATGGTTTGGCAGATGGAGAAGGATCCTTCTGTCCTCCATTGGCACACTGCAAACAACCTCATGTTGCCATAGCAAATGGAGCCCAAAAAAGCCTCCAGGTCTGCCATGGCTGTATACCTATTAGGTACTGAATACTCAATAGCTTGCCTCTAAGTTTTACACTGAAAAGCAATAATGATTTGGTATACTGAGTATATAAAAGCATTATATGAGCAATCAAAGAAAACCAGTGAACTGTAAAAAGAACACAGTCAGATTTTTTGTTTAAAGGAACCAAATAATTTGACATATTACTGTAACCACATGGTGAATGCCATGGTGAATGCCATAAAAATAAAAAAAAAATTCCATCCTTTCAACAACTAAAAAAAATGTTAATCAAAAATGTCCTATGTACTGAAAAAAATCATTTCAATAGCAACTTTCAAAACAAGCCTCAATATGGCTTCATCAATGGAACAATTTAAAAAAAATATCGGTGTCTGAAAATTCCTACATAAAATAGAATTTTCTTTTGTGCAAAAGTAGTTAAACATAAAAAATAACCTAAACAAATTTGTATCAATACCAACCCACACAATGTTAGGAACACATTATTTATGCTGAACGGTGAACAGAAAGAAAATTGAAATATGAAAAAGAAAGTCAACATTGCTGTGTTTTTTTTTCTATTCCCTCCAAGGAACTGTTGATAAATATTTATCAACAAGTTATTTTTACCCAAAAATGGTGCCATTCAAAAATAACACTCTCCCTACAAAAGACAAGAGCTCGTACAACTACATAGTACAAAAGTTATTATTTTTGAAAGCTGGTGATAAAAAAAACTTCTTGGTCCTTAAGCATGTTCCTTAAAGTGTTAATTAGTTGATACCAACACAATCTTGTTGAAATGTAACTCCTCACAACTAGCTAAATTTAACACCCTTTAACCCTCTATGTGCAAGCTTGGTTACTTTTCATATAATTTGTAAGGGGGTGTACAGTAAAAAAAATTATACATATTCAATTGGTACCAGAGTGGTCCAAAAAAAAATCCTTACCTAACTGTCCTCCCTTAGCTCCCAAGATCCCAGCTATCTGCTCCTTTTGACTTCCGAGTTCTCGTCCTGACAAACTGGAGGGGCTCACTCTCCATTGTAAGTGAATGAATTGCAAGCATTTTTCCTTTGTCACAGTCATATAGAAAAAAAATCATGGCCTGCTCTTATGATTACAGTAATACAATATAGTTGTGGTACACCATAGATCCATCATATGGCAGTGTGTTTAATGCTTAGAAGTTTTCAATTTCAACATCTTATTTTTCACATATGCTCTTCTTTGACCTTCCGGTGATCTAGGACATCTGATAATCTGACACCAATGAGGTTCCATTAATGCAGAATTAAAGAAAGTTTGCTGTATTAAGTAATCATTCAACATAGAGTTTACTAACTATTGTGATCAATCCAAGTAAATGCTTATTTGAACAAAGTCATACAATACCTACAGCAATACTGAACTAATACTTCAGTTATGTCAATGGTTATTTATGTCATCCTTCTCATTGACATACATGGTGAGTCTATATTGTGAGTAAACATTATTTGCTGTATTAGATTTATTATGCCACCAATCTATAAAGGGAACATTGCACTTTTGCGAAGGCAAAAATAAAAAAAAGAAATGTCATTTTTTATTGCATACAGAACAATCCATAGCTCTTATTGCTTGTGAAAGAATTTAAAGAACTATACTTTTTGTTTAGTATGTTTACCTAGGCTTCCACATTCATTGTTTGTTTCTATTGTACATTCATTAGGCATACTTTAATAAATTAAGTTACATTAAATCTAGGACTAATACACAAAATATATGTAAATAAACCGATGTACACATAACCGGACATTTGGCTGTCGTGACAAGGTAAGTGCATTAGTCACCATTTGTCTTTCGATACACCTTTGGTAAAAATAAAATAAACTTACCGAGCTGTGAGTTATTTGTGGGTGTTTCATCTAGAACACAACATGAAACAAATATTCAGTTATTTGCTCTTCCTTTAAGCCAAATATGTGTGTCTGTGTGTGTATATATATATATATATATATATATATATATATATATATATATTCACAAGCAACCCCTAATTTCAAAAAGGTTGGGATGCAGGGAAAATGTAAAGAAAAGAAGAATGCAATGATATGGAAATCTCTCTTTTTTTTTTTTTTATTAACAACAGAACATAGAACGTATGCCAAAAGTTGAAAGTTAGACTTTTTTATTTAATTTGAAAAAAAATAACAAATTTAAAAACTGATGGCAGCAACACAACTGAAAAAAGTTGGGACAAGGTTAACAAAATTTTGAGACTCTCGGTTCACATATCATGATCAGAACATGTTTAAGCTGCCCACGACTTCAACGTGGTCTCAAATCGGGCAGTCCTATCCTATCTTTACCTCTCAATCGAGCCAATCAGGCCTCTCACTGGGTCACCGACCTCCATTAATTCAGATGAGAAAAAATAAAAAACACCCACTCTCAAAGCTGCCCTTCTTATGACAGCCTGTGAGAGTGGGCGGGGACAGAAACCCAAAATGGAAGCACCCCTTCCTTTCCATATAGGTTAAAATCAATGTACACCAAGTATAACGTATGTTTCTGCACACAAAAACATTTCTGAAAAAACGTATGCAAACCTGGGTGCCACTGGCAGGGCTGCGGCACACATGTAATTATACATGTACACACACAGACCGCCACCAGCGGCACATTTCTGCAAAAAGGGCAATACACTACGTCGAAATCCCTAAAGAAGCATTATGCTATCTATCATACATGAAAAAACTTTGAGACTCTCGGTTTGCATACGTTTTTTCAGAAATGTTTTTGTGTGCAGAAACATACGTTATACTTGGTGTACATTGATTTTAACCTATATGGAAAGGAAGGGGTGCTTCCATTTTGGGTTTCTGCACCCGCCCACTCTCACAGGCTGTCATAAGAAGTGCAGCTTGCAGGTTTGGTGTTTTTTTATTTTTTCTCTCTGAATAATGGAGGTCGGTGACCCAGTGAGAGGCCTGATTGGCTCGATTGAGAGGTAAAGGAGGATAGGACTGCCCGATTTGAGACCACGTTGAAGTCGTGGGCAGCTTAACATGTTCTTGATCATGATATGTTGAACCGAGAGTCTCAAAGTTTTTTCATGTATGATAGATAGCATAAATGCTTCTTTAGGGATTTCGACGTAGTGTATTGCCCTTTTTTGCAGAAATGTGCCGCTGGTGGCGTCTGTGTGTGTACATGTATAAGTACCTGTGTGCCGCAGCCCTGCCAGGGGCACCCAGGTTTGCATACGTTTTTTCAGAAATGTTTTTGTGTGCAGAAACATACGTTATACTTGGTGTACATTGATTTAACCTATATGGAAAGGAAGGGGTGCTTCCATTTTGGGTTTCTGTCCCCGCCCACTCTCACGGGCTGTCATAAGAAGGGCAGCTTTGCAGGTTGGGTGTTGTTTTTTATTTTTCTCTCTGAATAATGGAGGTCGTGTGACCCAGTGAGAGCCTGATTGGCTCGATTGAGAGGTAAAGATAGGATAGGACTGCCCGATTTGAGACCACGTTGAAGTCGTGGGCAGCTTAAACATGTTCTGATCATGATATGTGAACCGAGAGTCTCAAAGTGTTTTCATGTATGATAGATAGCATAAATGCTTCTTTAGGGATTTCGACGTAAGGTTAACAAAAGGCTCTAAAAGTAAGTAGTACTAATGAAAAACAGCTGGAGGGTCAATTTTCAAACATGTCACATTAATGTGAATAAAAAGAGGACGTTAGAGAGACAAAGGGCCACATGTATGAAAACTGTCTAGGTCTAAAACAAATTTTGTTGCCTATAGCAACCAATCAGAGCTTCTGTCAGGGCTAAGCTGTGCTCAGACTGCAGACAGGCTGCAACAGCTGATGTGCGCTCCCTCCCTGATACACTTGCTGCTGACAGCTCTGTGAGTGACAGGGCCCAGCCACTCCTGACAGGGGGCGAGTGCACCAGCCAATAGGAGGACCCGGAGGCCACTCCAATCAGCTGCAGGGGCGGTATCCAGGAATCCCATTTAAACTCCCTGAAAGCTGACTGCTGCGCCTGTGATATTCCTGGCTACCTTGTGGTTCTTGTTCTTTGTGTTGTTGTTTTGCTAACCAGTATACCTGACCTCGGCTTGTTCTCCTGACTCCGGCTTGTCTCCTGATTTTGTGCTTTGCTTCCGTTTGGCTTTTGACCTCGGCTTGTTTACGTTTATTCCTCTGGTTCTGATTTGTGGCTTTGGCGTTCCTATTTGATATTGACCTGGACTCTTTGACTATTCTTCCTTCTGACGGCCCCAGCACTTTAGCAGCGCAGGGACTGTCGCCCAGTTGCCGTCTGCCGCCTAGGGCAGCACGTCAAGTAGGCAGGGACAGTGGGCTGGGTTCCAGTTAGGGCTCACTGCACCTCCCTTGACGTGACAGCTTCCCTTTCATTTCATATAGTGCTCTGGAAAAATGAGATAGGCGCTCTGATTGGTTACTATGGGTAACAAAGTGAGTTTTAGACCAAGACAGTTTTGATGCATGTGGCCCAAAGTCTCTCAGAAGCAAAGAGCTTCAGGGGTTTATTAATCAGTGAAAAACTATAACAAAAAATTGAAGGCCAATTTCAGAAAGATACTCCTCAATATCAATTTTGGATGCTTCATATCTATGTTCTCTCAGTCAGCAAGGCCTTAAAAATAGCCATGAATTGGTCATGCAAAACATTACATAGGCTCAGAAATACCTCCATAAATCATTGTCTGTGAACACAGCTGGCCATGCTAGTTAAAGCTCTATAATGCAACAAAGCAATATATCAACACAATCCAGAAATGTCGCCACCTTCTCTGGACCCAGACATTAAAACGAACTGAGAAAAACAAATGCTTCCATCCAGACAATGTCTGTTTCAGGGAAGGCCTTGCACATCTCAGCAAGACAATGTTAAACCATTAACTGGATCCATCACAACAGCATGGCTTTGCAGAAGAAGACTCTGGATGCTGAACCTACAGTCCAGACTTTTCACCAATAGAAGGCATTTGGCACATTATGAGAATAAAAATCCAGCAAAGATGCCCCAAGACTGTTGAGCAGCAAGAATCCTCTATCAGACAAGAATGGGACAACGTTCCTTTCGGAAAACTCCAGCAATTGATCTCACTTCCCAGATGTTTGCAGACTGTTGTAAAAAGAAGAGAGAATGCTACAAAATGGCAGACATGGCTCTGTCCTAACTTTTTGAGATGTGCGGCTGCCATCAATTTCTAAATGAGTATTTTTTTCTTCAAAAGAAATTTAAACAGGTTTACATTTTAGCTTCTGATACTTGTTCTATGCTCTGCTGTGATTAAAATATAAAAGATTCCTAAATCAATACCTTATTGATTTTTTCAGATTTTATGCAGTGTCCTAACTAGAATGGTAGATAGATAGATAGATAGATAGATAGATATATGATATGTAATAGAGGCCAGAAGCCAGAATTAGATAAAAAGAACCTTGGTATGGTAGACAAACATGTTAAACTGTTTTAGGTCTATGGAGCAAATAATGCCATTCTAATAGTACCTATTAGTCTTTATGGATTCTGTTAATTTTAAACAGGTTGTTAGAGTTAGAAGACAGTTTCAAACTCTCTGTAGAGAAATTTCTGAGTAAATAGCAAGGGATTAAAACCCTGTCTATTAAGGCTAGGTCTACACGGCATTGGACAAAAAACTCACTGAAAACCAAATCCTAAAACCATTCATAAAACTGATTTTTTTTGTCCAGTGCATGATAAAAAACAGCGAAAAAAGACCATTTTTGGCACATTTTGCATTTGTTGGCATGTTTTTGACGTGTTTTTGGCGCTTTTTTTGCAGAAATGAACAGCAATATACTTACTGTGAATTTTTGCAAACAAAGTGCCAAAAACACGCCAAAAAGCACGTCAAAATAGACCCTGACAAGTGAGACACAGAATAAGACAAGACAAACAAACACAAAGGAATAGTCATGAAGATACTGGTAAAACCAGAGACAGCAAAAACAATACAAACACAGCAGTCAAAAATGGAGGTCAAGAAGACAGGCAAAGAGGTCAGCAATCCAAGCAATATAATCCAATATGAAATACCATCTCAAGCTACAACAGACTTTCACAAGTGATGTCCAAGAGCACAAGTGGCCTAGGGGATGTCAGAGTCTTGGTCCAGGACGTGATTGGACCAGCTCTCCCACATCTAGACCACACAGAACACAGACTGGCAGGAATGGGATATGAGTGGCAAGGCAGCTGTCTATTACCACTCAGTCTAAACTATCTGCAGCCCAGAACTAGGGCTAGCAGAAGTAACCAGACGAGTTTGAATGAGAAACTGTAATTCACCACACAGCAAGCACTAGAATCAGACAGAGTTCAGACTAGTACAAAGAAAACATACAATTTAGGCACAGAATCATGGCCAAAAGCACAGTCTCTGCTGTATTTTATGGACTGAGGACTGCGCTAAGCCCTAAACAGACATGGTTATTACGATGAGGCTGTGTAAAATATTGAAAAAAACAAGAATGCAATGACAAGGAAATCTTGTAGCCCGATTTTTTATTCACAACAGAACATAAAACCCATATTAGAAGTTGAACGTTAGACATTTGTAACGGACGGGTAGTGGATCCGCTGGACCACCGCAGGCGATGGTGGAAGCCCACGCCAGGGAACGGAATCTAAGTAGGTCCCGGTATTCACCAGAGCCCGCCGCAAAGCGGGATGGACTTGCTGCGGCGGGAGTCTACCAGGTAGTTTCCACTGGCAGGACTTGCCTGCGGTGGCGGCCAAGGGTAGACGTAGTACAGATTCGTCAGGCAAGCTCGTAGTTGGGGACAGGCAGAAGGTCAGGACAGGCGGCTCTGGATCGTAAACGTGGACAGGCAGAAGGTCAGGGCAGGCGGCAAGATTCGTGGTCGATAAACGTAGGCAAGGGGTACGGTACACGGATAGACAAGACAAGGCTAGGAACGCTTTCTCCAGAGGTAAAACACACTAAGGATCCGGCGAGGGCCGGCAGGAAGGGGCCAGACCTAAATAGGAGCAGTGCCCGGCAATACCCAATTACCGGCGCACTGCCCCTTTAAATTTCAAACAGCCGGGCCGCGCGCGCCCTAGGGGCGGAGCCACGCGCCGGGAGACTGGGACTGACTGAGCAGGAGCGCGGCCGGGTAAGTAGACGCCGGCGGGGACTGGGACAAGAGCGGACCCCGAACCCGACGTGCGGGACGGGGCTCCGCTGGGAGCCGCAGACCGGACGCGCCTGCGACCCGGGACTGAGGTCTCAGGGGCATCCGTGACAACATTTTTCCGTTCAATCTGAAAAAAGTCTAAAAAAAGAACTCAGAAGTTCAGAAATTGATGATGGCAAAACATCCAAAAGAAATTTGGGACAGGGCCATGTCTATCATTTTGCAGCATCCCCTCTTCTTTTTATAACAATCTATACAGGGCTGTCTTAACAGCATTATGGGCCCCTGGGCAGAGATGTGCACTGGGCCCCACATAAAGCACAACACTCACAGGAATATATACATTACTGATGACAAACTTATAATCTACAACACCACCATATGGAGATCACATAGTGGTCAGACAGCAGCTCAGGTATAACCTACAACACCACCATATAGAAACCACAGAATGGTCAGACACCAGCACAGGTCACCTCACACCCACGGCCCAATATGTAGCGTTTCTGCACACCACTATACTGGACTTGCTCCAGATCTCCCTTATTCTACTCAGGTATTGTTTCCACCTCTCTTTACCCCTATCCCATTGCCCTGCTATCCCACTACTCATCCTCCTTCTGCTTCTCCCCTACAGCTTTCTTCCTTGCCATTAGATATGGGCTCCCTCCTTCCACTAGGTATCATATACTCCTCCTACTACTCTCTATTCTGCCTCTGCATGTGTTTATTTACTCACTTTTTCCCATCATTATTCTTCTTCAGCTTACATTATTTTGCTGCTACTGCTGCTGCCTACTTTGTTCTCCCTCCCCTTACTATTCATTACAGGTAATATTCTCCATTTCATGTTTACACTTTTTTCCCTCTCCCCCCTACATCTGTTTGTTGTCCATTTCATATCTGTATTTTATACTTCTTCCTCCCCCTTTTCCTTCCCCCACCTTTCTTCCTTCCTGTCTTCCTCCCATTTTTCTGTCTTTTTCTCCTTCCCTTTCTCCTTTTTCTCCTTCCCCCTTCTTTTTCTGTTCTCCTTCTCATCCCTCTTTTACTGCCATTGATTATATTTAGAGATGGGCGAATTTCTCAAAAATTTAATTCGCCGACTTCGCCGAATTTTCCGTCAAAATTCATTTCGGTCCGAATTACTTCAGGACGAATCGCGTTAAAAAACAGCTATTTCCTGGCTGCAAAGAGCCTGTAGGGGGCTGTAGAATGTTGTGCCATGCTTAAATATGCAGAGGGAGCTTGGTTTGGTCTTCATACAATGCTATGTTTTAGTATGACATGCACATGAATGCCGCCGCTATTAGAATCGCTTCACCCTTCAATTCCCTGGGCACTTATGGGGGCAAAACTGACCAAAAAACTGAAGTGGGAACGCAGCCTGACAAGGTAACATCAGCGCCAGCTGGAAAGGAACGAGCTGAGGGCTAAGATCCTATGATAGCGCCAAAGAACACAAAAGTAGGTTACCGGAGCCGCCACAGATCGCAGCACAGTACGGGGACGTCACAGCAGGAGTCACCATGCGAGGCCCCAGCACCCGGGTTTGTATATTACTGGCCATGTGTTGACCACCCCACTAGTCTTTACACTTTCTCCCAGATGACATCTGACAACCCCAGCCAAGACCCGGGTGGGTTTGTCACACACAACCCCTAGTTGGCATGGCCCAAAGAGCAGGTGAGGGGCTCCTAAACCTGTCCTCAACCCACCTCTGTACCGGTCACTTCCCTCAGCCAGAGATCTACTATGGGCTTTGGCCTTTGCGCGATTATACAGAGAGGACAAAATATTTGAAGTCAGTGGTCTTCTAAGTGGTGGGGAAGACTACTGATGCTTCTTGCAGTCGCGGGCAAATAGTGATGAGTAGAGTTACAATGTGAGTGATCAGGCTTTCTACAGCGACACAATTGAGATGTACGGCTGTGACAGGCAAACACTAATAGATGTATCCGATTGCACTTGGGAGCCGGGTGAAGCAAGCAAGTCTGGGACAAGGTAAGGTGCCCTAGTTAAACAAGGGCCCTTTACAGTGCCCCCCAAATGGAAAATTCAGCCCACTCAATGCCTCCTTGTGCCCCCTTTTCTCCCTATGCGATCGCCTACCCTCGACTACCAATTGTCCCGTTTTCTCTACCTTAAGTTTTATTAGACGGGAGGAGAAGAAGGAGGATTTAATGTCTGGGCCGGAGATGTAAAGTTGGGTGTCATCAGCATACTGGTGGTTTTGAAAGCCATGTGATGCTATCAGCTGACCCAGACCAACAGTGTATATGGGTTCCTAAATATCATTGGGAGAAGAGAGCGGCAGCCGGGAGTCAGCAGGATGTCAGCAGTGCGAGGTTGGGAGCCAAACGGCCACGATTTAAACCACCCACTTTGCAGGTCCCAGAAAGTAGCGGCACAGGGGCTCACCGGGTCAGCGACAGTAACAGTCAGTCAATGCGGAGCTTTGGTGGTTTTAAAATCAACTACCCCGGCAGTGTTGCCATTTTTTTGACGAGACACCAGAGGAGGCGAAACATAACTTATGTGGGAATCTGTGAGCAGAAAGTAAGGGGTGACCAGGGACCCTAAACGTTGGCACTACGGCCCTGCATCAACATCATGCAGTTTTCACCATACGTGTTTCAAATGTGGTGGTCCATCCTGTCCCAACAGCTGCAGCACCCAGTGGCACGCCTCCCATTTCAGGCAGTCAAGGCTTCACCGCCTCTGCCGAAGACAACTCCCTGTCTATTACATCATCTACTGGTCCAGATACTCATCAATCCAACGGGTCAGGGCAGGCGGCGGAGATTCAAGGTCAGGTAACGTAGCAGAAAGGTCGGGTACACGGGCAGACAGGAACTGATTAACAAGGGGAAATATATTAACAGGTGGAAATAATTGAACGGGGGAAATTGATGAACAGGAATAAATTTATTAACAGGGGGATATTATTGAACGGGGGAAATTTGTGAACCGGAATATTATTAAGGGGGGGAAATTTTTATAAACAGGGGTGAAATTGATGAACGGATAAATATATTAATAGGGGAAATTTTTTGAACAGGGGAAAAGGCCATTAACGATTTTTGTTTGACCAAGTGGACAGGTGATTTCCCCTGGGCGAACGAAGTCACATACGGGAGGAAATGCTCAATCAAGTTGTTCAAGTCTTACCCCCATCTGCAAGACATTCTAAAAAGGGCCAGGAAACTTTGCATGCAACTTCGCCGTTTTTACAACCACCAATACACCCCTCCTTAAGCTGCAGCAGCAGACCGGCCTCCCCCAACATGGGCTGATATGTGACATTTCCAAATGGTGGAATTCCAGCCTCCAAAATGTTGGAACGACTCTATGAACAGAGAAAGGCCTATTAATGGTTTTTGATGATCCAAGCGGCAGGAGTACACCCTGTGTAATTTTGATGTCGGCCAGTGGCAGCTCTGCGTGACACCTGCCCGTTTGGGCTCAGGCCCTTTCATGCGGACATGCGTTATTTGTCAGTCGCCGGGGACTACGGGATGAATAACGTCATTCCACTGCTTCATGTTGTCACGGACAGCGGGTAGTGGATCCACGGGGCCAACCGCAGGCGATGGCAATACCCATGCCAGGGAGCGGGGTCTAAGTAGGTCCGGTTTCACCAGGCCCGCCGCAAAGCGGGATGGACTTGCTGCAGTGGGAGTCTACCAGGTCTCTACCCCTGACGTGATTTACTTGCGGTGGCAGCCAAGGTGTAGCGAGGTGTAACTCGGACTCGGGGACAAGTGTAAGGTCAGGACAGCCGGCAAGGATCGTGGTCAGGGGACGGAGGCAAGAGGTATGGTACACGGATATGACAGACGAGGCTAAAGGGAAAACTCTTTTATAGGCTCTAAAATTATTTTTTAGTATTATTTATTTTATAGTCTTGGGGGGGCGGTTTGTGTGTGGACCCTTTTTTCCATTACAAATGCAGCTAAAGAATTTCCACAGGTTTCAAAATCTGAAACACCTGGATAATTTGTTCAGCAAACTTTTCCTTTATCACCTGTGTTTTTCTGTTCATGAACAAATGAAACGTTTATCCCAACTTGCTTTCTTAAACCACTTGAAATCTGTGTGGATGTAATTTTTTTCCACCAGGACCAAGGGAGGGCCTCCAGAAGGACTGTGTTTTTACTTTCTGTAAGTTGGACATTCGATTTTACATTCTTCATACTGAAGAGGTTCATCCCAAAGCCAGTTTGGCAGCATTTCTTTTACTTCTTTTTTTGTTCTGGTCCCATTCCAGTTTTGTACTGAATTCAATCAACAATGGCACAGAATGCAAAATAAGCACCTAAAACATTCGCAGTAGTTATGGCCTCCTTCAGTTCAAGTTCCATACGGTGCATTTGAACAAACTGATGTAACGCAGAAAATGGATTCAAACCACCACGTTTATACTTCATGGTGTTTTGATCGTCACTGCTGTCCTCCACAACGGTCTTGGTTATGCAGAGGCTGACCCCTCCCCCAAAAAACCTCCCCGGCCACTCTCCCACATTAATACAGCAAGAAGCAGGGGATGTCTGCCCCACCTCTTCGTTGCCAAGTAGCTGCTGACTGTCCTCAAATTGTTCGTCCTCGCTGTATAGTGGCGCCGAGCCCAGACTACATACTAGTTTTCTGACTGAGGGACCCAAACGGGACAGAGGCGGGTTGAGGCAGGTGAGGGCCGCTGACCTGTTCCCGGGCCATGCCAACTACCGCTAGGGTTGTCAGATGTCATCTGGGATGAAGTTGATGACCTACTCAACCAATAAAGAACCCTTGGGTTGCTGATCAACACACGGCCGCTACATGACACCGGCAGTTCTGGCCTCACCGAGTCACCCTTACTGTGCTGTGACCTGTGCCTGCTCCAGGAATGTTTGTGCCACTGCCACTCGCATGTGAAGAGCCTGTCACCTCTCTGTCTGACATACTGTTTGTTGAAAAAATTACAGACTCTATTTAGTGAAGATATCTGTTTATGATAAATATACACCCTGTATTTGACTCCAAATGAACCCACTAACAAGCTTGAGTAACCCTTGGATATAAATTGTGCTCCAAAAATGCTTAATTAACTTTCGGATATGAATTATGCTATAGGAAAAATTTCTTCTTTGGCGTTGAAAAACATTGTTTCATTTACTGACTACAACAGCAGAAACACACTTAATTAACCATTGGATATAAATTGTGCAAAAGAAATGAGCTGCCCCAAAAAATTTAAAAGCTATGTGGCTGTTAAAAACGACATGTATTTTTTCCCGACTAAAAACAGCAGAAAACGCTTAATTAAAACCCTTTGGATATGAATTATGCTACAGGAAAAAAAGTCTTCTTTTGGGGTTGAAAAAAAACCGTTTTTTTTTTACTGACTACAACAGCAGAAACACACTTAATTAACCCTTGGATATAAATTGTGCAAAATAAATGTGCTGCCAAAGATTAACAGCTATGTGGCGTGTTAAAACGACATGTATTTTACTGACCACAACAGTAGAAAAATGCTTAATTAACCTTCGGATATAAATTATGCTCTAGGAAAAATTTCTTCTTTGGCGTTGAAAAAGATTTTTTCATTTACTGACTTCAACAGCAGAAACAAACTTAATTAACCCTTGGATATAAATTGCGTAAAAGAAATGAGCTGCCAAAAATTAACAGATATGTGGATTGTAAAAACGCTGTTTCTTTAACTGAATACAACAGCAAAAACAGGCTTAGATAACCCTTGGATATTCAATGTGCTCCAGAAAAGGGCAGATAGCATTTTAAAAAGTTATATGCAGCTGAATTTTTACGCACATGGACTTCAATTCCAATACCCACAAATCAAAAATAAGAAGTAAGAGAAGCAGTCTCTGGAAAGCTGTGACACCCCCCAAAAATCGCTGTATAAAAGGTCTTTCTTTTGTTGTGAGATCTGGAGCTGCAGCAGCCCAAAAACACGGCCAGAGAGAGGAGTGTGAACTGCCAGCGTCGCGTTTCCCGGGGGTTATATAGTGCGGTGACGTCACAGAATCCCCCCGGTCTCTGATTTTGGCTTCATCTCTGCCCCATGTCATTTAGGGTACTCCTTTCTTCCTCCCAGAGTTCTTTTTCCCCATGTAACGCCATGTGCGTGCAGCCATTTTATCAATTAAAAACACGCTTTGTTCCCGCGAATCACCCCAAACCTCTACTTCGTTCAGAATCGAAGTTTTCCTGAAATTCTAAACGAATTCCACTTCGTTAGAATCGATTCGCCCATCTCTAATTATATTATATACTTACTGCTATTATGCTTCATTTATAGATGTTGTTTGATAAAGGTCTGCCGGCCGAAATATCACAGACATCTGCATCTAATTTTCCCATGATATCTATGTTCTAATTTTGTGCAGTTATCAGTTCCCCGACCTTTGTCATATTTACTATTTTGGAGTAACTTGGCTTTTTTCTGTTGCTTTGTAAATAAATACACTTCTTTATATATTTGTGTGTCGGTGTATATCTGTATTTTCTACTGTGTTGGTCTCCTGACCATTTACACCAGAGCACCCATCTCCCTGTTCTCTTCTTGGTGCGCATGACTTATACAGTGTATATTATATAGACTGTCATGACTAGTGATAAGCAATTCGGCCAATAATCTGATTCAAGTCGATTCCAGATTTTGTGGAATCATCTCCCGATGTTCGATCTTCGATTGCGATTAATCTCCGATTCCCATTAAAGTCTATGGTAGAGGAACACCAGGTTCATTTTTACACCCAAACAAGTGAGGTGAAGCTGGAATTAACATCTACAACAGTAAACTGGATATGTGGTACATCTTAGTCAAGACAATTAGGCTACAAGAGTCACAGAAAAAAATTTGCAGGCTAAAATAATCCATTCCGTTCAATGACAAACCGAAAACATGAGGACGGTGTAGGCACAGCAGGTACAGCGGTAGCAACTGCTACTGGGCCCCTTTGACACAAAACAAGACACAAGTATTGTAAATGGCATATGGTGACTGGTAGGAGACCCCTATCACTTTTTGCACCAGCGACCAACAACTTGTCATATATGTGGTGGCAGCTAGAACATCCCAACGAGGAACGCGGAGGTTCAGCTGGCAGGGCTCTAGTTAGAGTGGGTGCAGTGAGAGCCAGGGCTGCCATCAGTCATCTATTAACCATTTCATGGCCACAAGCAGCTAAATCAAATGGGGCGCCCACCCCTTCTTATGACACTGGTGGCAGGCAATGCAGAAAAAAAGGGTGCTATTTGACCATAGTTTGAGAGGAGAAATATGAATAATATAAATGCAGACGTGCACCCCACAACACAGGGACACCCGTAACTTAGGCTGTGGTGGATCCTGGCTACGGAGAAATAAAATTTGGTGATATATCACAGTGACTTGAAAGGACTAATATGAGTTATAAATGCAGACATGCACCCCGCAAGCGAGTGACACCCTGAACTCAGACTGTGGTGGATGCTGGCTACGCAAAAATGAAATTTGGTGATATATGACAGTGACTTGAAAGGACTAATATGAGTTATAACTGCAGGGCATGCACCCCACAAGAAAGTGACACCCTGAACTCAGACTGTGGCAGCTGGCAACGCAGAAATAATATTGGGTGCTATTTCCCAGTGGCTTGTGAGGAGAAATATGTCTGATGCAGGATTTGCATCCTCCCCATGCCCCCCCACCATCCCCACCCACGCCCCTGCAGCTGTGCTGTTCTGAGCACTGGAGCTGTTTCCAAATCTCTCTAAATAATACTAACTAGAATTATGTAACCTTGCTGTACCTTATTCTAACTACTCTATCAAGATGCTCTTCAGTTGTAAAATCGCTGGGAAATAATCTCTACTAGCTTTTAAAAAGCGACAGTGATCCGTCATGAAGACTTTTTTTCGGCTGCAACTCGTCCCAGAATGTAACGCACAAGCATCTTAGACTTCTCACTTTATCAGCACTTCGCTTCCGATTCCTACCTCTGTTATGGGCACCCCCAATTAGTAAATAGGTAGTAATGTTGCCCACCATTAAGTAGGTAGTTATCTAGACCCCAGTAAGTAGGTATAGACCCTATACCTGTATATAGATATGATGCCCCCTGTCGGTAGGTTTACAGCCCCCTATAGGAAGATATACAGCCCTCTGTGGGTTATGTCCCCCCCTGTAGGCTATAGGCTCCTGTATGTTATAGGCCCCTGTAGTTTATAGGTCCTCTTGTAGGTTATAGCCCCCCTGTAGGTTATAAGCCGCTGTAGGTTATATGGCCCCCTGTAAGTTATAGGCTCCCTGTTGGTTATATAGCCCCCTGTAAGTTATAGGCCCCTGTAGGTTATAGCCCCCCCCTGCATGTTATAGGCCCCCTGTAAGTTATATGGCCCCCCTGAGGTATTATAGCCCCCCTGTGGGTGATATAGTCACCCTGTAGGTCATATAGCTCCCTGTAGGTTATAAGTCCCCCTGTAGGTTATGTAGACCCCTGTAGGTTATGTAGCCCCCTGTAGGTGATAGAGTCCCCCTGTAGGTGACATAGCCCCCCATAGATAAAAAAAAAAAAAAATATTAAAAAAATTCTAATTACCTTTCCGCCCTCCTCCACCAGGGACCCTGCTCTGGGAGCTGGTTTTCAGCGTGAGGGCATGACGGAAACCGGCGGGCTGTTGGCAAGGAAATACACACTTAAAGATGCGGCGGGTCAGGGCATGAACACCAATGTGCCGCCCGGATACGCTGTAGGAGACATTTGGCAGTGTACGTGGCTGCCCAGTAGGGCCCCATGTGCTCATGGAGCCCCTGGACAATCGCTTACCCTAGAAGAGATGGCCCTGAATCTATAAACATCTGAAAAGTGAAAGGACCAATTGCTGAATTTCGGGAGAGGCATGTTTCTTGTCTGGCATAAGATTTTTGCTGCTTATTGGTCAACATTGGTGTACACGATTGGTATACGTTTGAACATCTTTGCTTTGATTGGTCAACTGTTTTTCAGTAGTACTACTTACATTTACAGTCTTTCGTATACCCTGTCCCAATTTTTTTTTTACATGTGTTGCTGCCATCATTTTTTAATTAAATTATTTCGTCAAATGAAATGTAAAAAAATCTAACTTTCAACTTCTAATATGTATTGTATGTTCTGTTTGTAATAAAAATAATTGCTATTTCCAGATCATTGCTTTCTTATTTTCTCATATTTACAAAGTCAACTTTTTTAAATTGGGGTTGTATGAACTTAAATGGGTTTTCTCGCTACATAGATCAGATCTGTAATGATGGGAACAGTAAAAATAAGCACGTTTGAAAATTGTTTGTATTACCTAAATCATATAATATAGCAGCTATTAGCTAATCTGTGTGTTCTACACCTAGAACTGCAGTCTGAGGTTGGGCTACACCCCCCTTTTGTGTGATTGACTGCCTGATATTTAGTTCAACTCCCTGTGCAGGATACGTGCTGTGATTGGCTACCAGCACTCTCTGTACTTACTCCCCACTGAGCTGTGTTAAACTTAAAGGGGTTCTCCAGGAAAAGAAGAAAATTAAACAGATAAACTACATGTCATAATGAAAATATTCCTAAATAACTCTAATTAGAAAATTGTGTTAATTTTGTCTAGGGAATAATCATAATAGAAGAACAAAATGGCCACCAGGCTCCTTCCTCTGCAAAACCCTGTCCTACAGGAGGTAGGACAGACTTTGTGAGTTACTTCTTAGTTAGCTGGCTGACATAACCAAGCTGAATTGACAGACTTGTGGTATAAAGGACGGCTCTGCAGAGTAGAAAGGAGACTGGGGGTTGTACACATACACACATATATGCATATAAATGTGGTGTGTATATAGTATATAGATTCTGTAGCTCAGATGGAGGAAGCAACTTTTGTTGGAAATGTAATTTTCAAACAGTGCGCCTAGGAACTGTAGCTCCTGCCACTATCCCAGTGTGGAGAAAGATCCAACATGGTGATAATATGTGATATAACAGCGTTTGTAAGTAGTTCACACACTGGATTGGGACAGATAGACTGCTTATTTTTACTATTTCTCCATTATGTGTTCTTATTTTTATTGGTTTCTCACACAACCCCTTTAAAATGAAACTGACTGAAGGCTCTTCTGCTCCTCTGCCAGGGACAGCTCTGATGTGAAGGATCTGGGCAATGCTAGATTTATTTCCCCCACCCATATAACACACATATAATACACTCTGCTAGACACAATGACAAGATGTCACTTTATGTAACATTAAGGGGCTGTATGTATAACTGTTGACACCAATACAGGTGTTCTGGCTACGAGGAGCTGTGGAGGGAGGTGACAGCTCTGCAGGCATGAGAACTGACCATTGCAGGAGGTCTGCAGAGCTGTGACATCCTCTCCCTCCCATTGCTCACACATAATGATGATGTATCTCTGCAGGCATGAGAACTGACCATTGCAGGAGGCTTGCAGAGATGTGACATCCTCTCCCTCACACTGCTCACACATAATGATGATGATGATGATGATGATGACTAAGGAGGGAGCAGGGTGTGGGTGTGATGATGTCACCACTTTTCATGAAGGGAAGACATGCCTACTGGGAGGAGAGACCTGCCCCTGGATCTGAAGCTGTATGAGAGAGAAAGCTCAAGATGCTTGTGAAAGCTTGTAGTGAGAAAACCCCTTTAACAGTCAAAACATTTTAGCACAAATATCCAACAGCATGTTTAAAACAAGATGAATACAGCACACCAATACTAAAATCTAATTTCAACTGTGATGCATTTGGGGGGGT
>JAODAL010019389.1:0-72179 GCA_025379985.1 Phyllomedusa bahiana | reverse complement strand
GCCAGATTTTGTGGTTTGGTCTACACTCCGTATTTTTGCCTCAAAGACACCGACCAAAGGTAAAGTGGTTCCTGGCCAGACTTGTGGTATTGGCTCTACACTGCCTGTATGTATGACCTGCAGAAGAACAGCCAGACCAGGGTAAAGGTGGTGCCTGAGCCAGACTTGTGGTATTGGCTCTACACTGCCTGTATGTATGACCTGCAGAAGAACAGCCAACCAGGGTAAAGGTGGTGCCTGAGTCAGACTTGTGGTATTGGCTCTGACACTGCCCTGTAGTATGACCTGCAGAAAGAACAGACCAGGGTAAAGGTGGTGCCTGAGCCAGACTTGTGGTATTGGCTCTACACTGCCCTGTATGTATGACCTGCAGAAGAACAGCCAGACCAGGGTAAAGGTGGTGCCTGAGCCAGACTTGTGGTATTGGCTCTACACTGCCCTGTATGTATGACCTGCAGAAGAACAGCTTCATATGTTCTGCTACATTTTACACTGCCTTAAATCGATTTAGAACTGGCCTGGATCATACATTTCACCCTTAGTAATCATCTCATTCAGAGAGCTTCAGGTTCCCATTTCCTATTCAGGCTGTGGGTGGTTCCATAACAGTGATTGGCATACCGAATCTGCTATTTTTTCACAGTGACATGAGTGTAGGAGGTTTGTAAACCTGTAGTGCACAAGGCTACAGAGCTCTAAAGGGTTAAAGTTTGTCAGTGACATAGATAAAGAAGCTCATGTGCTGGAGACAAAACAGCAGGGAGTGATTTCACAATGGTCAGCAGTGCAGCTGGAGCAATGGGAGCAGAGGGAGATGGCGAGTAACCAAGGGAAGCTTGTGTTAACAAGCAAGAGATAAAATCTGCTCTATCTCCTAAACAAAGCAAAATCAGAACAGCAATGTATTTGGTAATAGTCTTTATGTATCTTTGCTTACATGTTTAAAGCTAATCAATGCGGTGGAAATACCCCTTTAATGCAAATGTTATTTCATCAAATGACTCTAAATTTTTGCTGTAAATCTAGTGGGGAACTATGGTCTATTACAAAATATTTAAAGATCTATGATGTGCCTTGATGTGCAAGTATAAACACACCATAGCTCTACCTATAACTCCAGAGGTGTTGTCTCCTGCTTTTCTGTTACAAACCAGTCATGTCTAAAACCTAATTGATCATCCAGATGCAGTATGACTTTTAAATTAGTACTGGACAATGTCATTGATTCCATATGTGAGCTGAGTGTGTGGCATTAGTGATGGATAATACAGTGTCCTTCCCATGGCTGACCCAGGGGAAAGGGGCCTTCCCTTTTAGTCCCTCAAAGTTTAAAAAATTAAATTTTTCACCACCCAACCCCCCCCCCAAAAGGGCCCCATGGCAAAAACCCAATTCCAAAAAGCAGGTGGGGGGGGGGGGGGGGGGGGGGAGGGGGGGGGGGGGGGGGGGGCTTTTTTTTTTTTTTTTTTTTTTTTTTTTTTTTTTTTTTTTTTTTTTTTTTTTCCCCTGAGTAGATTCCTTGTCACATGATGTTCTGAGTAAAAATCTCTGAATGCATTCACCGAAACTTAGTTGATTTCCATAAAACAAACTTAAGAGGAGAGATAACAAATCCACATCCTGGGGAACTGAAACAGTGTACATCCTGGACCCAACATCTTAAATGCTCTTCATTTTGCTGATATCATTCCTCACAAAATGATCTGCTCAATCGAGATACTTAAGGAGAAAGCTTGGATTAGTTATGAACAAACAATATTAGTTCAAATCTCTTTACCTTCACATTATGTTGTGTAAAACTTCAATAAAACTCTATTGATGAAACAGTAAGACTCAAAGCATTTCCATGTGTTCAAAGTCACGGCCCAGACCTAAATCCCATTGAGAATCTGGGGCATGGCTTGAATATTGCTGTTCATATTATTATTATTATTATTTATTTTTGAGCGCCCTTGGTTCCAGGGCGCTGTTCATTCAGGTTTCACACATAACATAGGTCAAACAAGTACAAAGGTGACAAATTAATAACTAACAACTGGTACAGAAGGAGAGAGGTCCCTGCCCGTGAGGGCTTACACTCTAAAAGGAAGGTGGGAAGAGACAGAAGGTGGGGGGCAGACTTGTTTGTGGCCGGGTTGTACCGGTGGTGGGGTTATTGTTGGTTATAGGCATTCCTGAAGAAATGGGTTTTCAGGTTGCTTTTGAGGCTGGTGAGAGTGGGGGAGAGTCTGATGTGTTGGGGCAGTGAGTTCCAGAGTATGGGGGAAGCACGGGAGAAGTCTTGGAGACGGTTGTGTGAGGAGCTGATAAGGGGAGAGCAGAGGAGAAGGTCCTGTGAGGAGCGGAGATTGCGGATGGATGGGGAGATATCTGGAGATTAGGCAGAGATATAGGGAGGGGAGAGGTTATGTAGAGCCTTGTAGGTCAAGGTTACTAACTTGAACTGGATTCGCTGGGCAATGGGAAGCCAGTGAAGGGATCAGCAGAGGGGAGAGACAGGGGAGTAGCGAGGAGAGAGGTGAATCAGACGGGCAGCAGAGTTAAGGATGGATTGGAGGGGAGCGAGGGTGCTAGCGGGGAGGACACAGAGAATGATGTTGCAATAGTCTAGGCGTGAGATGATGAGGACATGGACAAGCATTTTTGTGCTTTCAGAGTTAAGAAATGAGCGGATTCGGGAAATATTTTTCAGGTGGAGGCGGCGGGCAAAGTGAGGGTTGGATGTGTGGTTTGTAGGAGAGATTTGAGTCAAGGGTTATCCCAAGGCAGCGACTTGTGGAGCTGGTGAGAGAGGGTAACCATTGACTGTGATAGAGAGATCAATTGGAGGGATGGAGTGGGACGGTGGAAAGATGATGAATTCAGTTTTCTCCACGTTTAGCTTCAGGAGACGTGATGAGAAGAAGGATGATATGGACAAAAGACGGTCAGGGATCCGCGAGAGTCGAGAGGTAATATCTGGGCCGGAGATGTAGAGTTGGGTATCGTCAGCATACAGGTGGTATTGAAAGCCATGCGATGCTATTAGTTGACCCATACCAAGAGTGTAGATAGAAAAGCGTAGTGGGCCCAGGACTGACCCCTGGGGGTGTGAGAGTGAGAGATGCTGAATGTCCGATCAGTGAAATTCTCCAACCAATCTGAATGAGTGCGAGCGATTCTGGAAAGAAGAATGGACAAAAATTAATTCAAGCCTCTAGATGTGCAAAGCTGTAGAGACATCGCCTAACAGACTGCAGCTGCATTGTAGATAAAGGTGGTTCTACAAAGTATTGACTCCAGCCTCTAGATCTGCAAAGCTGTAGAGACATCTCCCAACAGACTGCAGCTGCCATTGTAGATAAAGGTGGTTCTATAAAGTATTGACTCCAGCCTCTAGATGTGCAAAGCTGTAGAGACATCTCCCAACAGATTGCAGCTGCCATTGCAGATAAAGGTGGTTCTACAAAGTATTGACTCAGGGTGGATGAATACAAATGCACACCACACTGTTTAGTTTTTTTAATTTGCAAAAAAAATTGGAAAAGCACTTATCATTTTCACAAAAATATCAATCAAATACAATTTCAAGGGGTTTTCTCACTGTGAAGTTTCACAGAGTCACAGGCAACTTTTCACTCAACTTTGCCTTGTTAGGCTATTTGTAGTTCTATAGCAGTGATTAGCATATAAAGCTCCTCTGTAACTAGCTGAGACATTATGACGACATAAGTACAGGAGATTTAATCTTCAGTAAAAAAAGCTACAAGTGCTACGAGGAGTGAAAACCATTGATTGCCTGTAAACAAAAGCTAATCTTGTTAGAGATAATGGACGACATGCATAAAATTTGGCGTTGACACGCCAAATTTCATGCACATTTTAATGGCATAGAATGCGCCTGATTTATGAACCCGCTATACAGCAGGTCATAAATCAGGCGCATTCTAGCGCTCGGACGACAGTGCGACAGAACTTTGAAAGGGCTCTACCTGTTCCAGCAGTAATGCGCTTAGAAATGCCTTAGCAAAGCTATGAATATGTAGCTTCATATGGTTCTAGTGTGTCCCGCCTCCTGCATGCCCCTCAAAATCAGGCGCATTACAAAGCTCCGCAGGCGCTATGTAATGCGTCCGAGAATGGCGAGCGGGAGATTTAAAAATGTATGAACGGGGCTGAAAAGACGCCAAATCTCTTCCGCGGCCCCGTTAATACATGTCACCCAATGAGTCTGCACCGAGAGTGGGCTCCATCCATGGTGATGTTACTCCCTGCTCTCTGTCTTTTCAGAAAGCGTGATATGGACATAACAACAGAAACCTTTAGTAGATAAAATCTGTCATCCTGTGACCAGTTTAAAATAAAAATCTAATGTTTTTGGAAAAATTCTTCAATTACCTGTGCCTACATGTTGAAAACTAAACTTTTTAGTTAGAAAACCCCTTTAAGCAGTCCCACCATTCAAAGAATAGTCTTATGTACTGAAGTACCAAACTGTAACTTGACAATACCACACTATAATACTGTGGCACGAGAAATATTGTCTCAATGGGTTTTGTTCTGATCTAACATCATACAACCTGGTGCTCTATGATATTACTGCCAAATAAACTGTGCTACATCTGTGTGTTTATTGTAAGAGGATAAAATGGAGAAAGTGTAAGAGAGAAATATAAAAAAGATGGCCTCAGTGGTAAGACAGATAAGAGGTTGGCTTTGTTTTTGTACAATCCATTAATAAATTGATAAGAATGGTGCAATTCTTTCCAAAGTCTTTATTGAGAAAAAAAGACTTACCTGAGTCTTCATTCATCTCCTTGTGATGTTTTCAGTGTAATTTGCACTTTTTCTGTGGTGTATGTGGCCTCCCTCCTCTTCAGCTGAGCAGGAGCATTTCCCATATGAAAGCTTTTTCCCTTGGCCCTATAAAACTATAAGCCCAGAATCCTTTGCTGTGCTCTGTTTATGTTTATCTACATCAGGTTTGAACTGTCCCACAGGTGAGCAGGGGAAACCCTGGGTGAACCTCTAGGCATGATGGGCTCCTGGACATGGCAGACCTGGGGCTGCTATTCAGAGACAGAAGCAGAGAAAAAGAGACAGAGTACAAGAGGCATGTTAAGTATGTGCAGTCAGATACAATAGCTATAGGGTGGGCCCCAATAATGAACTCCACTAATAGGCTGCAAGAATCAATGTGCTGATGGGCACCAATAATAAACTCTGTTGGTGGGCCCCAAGAATCAATTTCACCAGTGGTTTTCAAGAATCAAATCCACTGGAGGGCCACAAGAATCAACTCCACTGGTGGACCCCAAGAATCATCTCCACTAGTGGATCCCACTTATCAACTCTACTGGAGGGACCCAAGAATCATCTCCACTGGTCGACCCCAAGAATCAACTCCACTGGTGGACCGCAAGAATCAACTCCACTAGTGGATCCCAAGAATCAACTCCACTGGTGGACGTCAAGAATCATCTCTAGTGATGGGCCCAAGAATCAACTCCAATGAAGGGACCCAAGAATCACCTTCACTGGAGTCCCCAAGAATCAAATCTGCTGGTGGGCCCAAGAATCAATTTAACCAGTGGGCCCTTGGCATCCCATTCTAACACGGATCTTCCTCTATTCAAGTTTTATTTAGGGACAAAATAGTAAAGTTAAAATCCAGGGAATAAAGTGCTAACATTTTTTTGTAAAAAAAACCTTTATTATTGTCTTTGGTGGGATTTAAAACCAGTGCTAACCACTGAACCACCACGCTGCCCTTTACACGAAGGGGTATGCTGACCTACTGGGAGGTCAGTAACTTGTCCACACATAGTCAGTTAATTAGGAATAGACATTATTGAAATTAAAGGGGTTGTCCACCTCCTATGAAAATATTACAACAGCTCCTGGGGTCCTAGTAAAATAAAAAAAATAAAAAAAAACTATTGTCTCCTTCTTCTGGTCCCCGGTTTCAGCAGCTCGTCTCTTCGGTCTTCTTTTGACATGCTTCTGATGGCACCCACCAACTGGCTATCCACTATCGTGCTGCCTCATGCTTACATCAGTATAATAGAGGTAGTATCACTTCCAAAGCGTAATGTAAATGAGTGTATGACCTCTCTTAGCCCATCGTGAGCAACACTAGTGACATCTCCTGTTCGCCAGGTGACATTCTGTCAACAGAAGAACAGAGAGATGGCAGCTTGTAAACAGAGACCTATAGGAAGGTGATAATGAAGATTTTTTTTATTTATCTTTACTGGGCCCACATGATGCTGTTGTGTATTATTTATAATAAAGATGGACAACTCCCTTTATAAAAAAAGAAAGCATAGGTGCTCTGTGTGTACCACCAGTCGTGGTCCTGAGATCTGTTCTCAGGTTGGATCATTTGCCGAAATGGAGTACATGGCGTGTAGATTATAATGTGGAAAGGATTTTTTCCTTGTGTTTTCCCAGTCTGGAGAACTCCTCTTTTTTCCTTTGGCTTGAAAAGCTTTGAGCTTCAAGCTTTCGAGTTTTGTTTGATACCTGGTGTTCTTTAATTTATTTTTTTTCATAAGAATCAATTTGCATCTGTATCAGGAATTATTTCTGTAATTGTTTGGAGTCCTGCCTCCCCCAGAAAGAACATTGGCCAGCCCCACAAGAACGCAATTTTTGGAATTTAAAAAATGGGACTGGGAACAGCTATGGCTACCCTATAAAAACAAAGACGTAGAGGGGGAGGCAGAGCCCCTGATTGAGGGTTTTTAATCGTGTAGGGCCGACTTCCTGGATCTTCCTCTGTTCCTTCCAAAATTTTTAATTCGGAAAATATTTTTTGCCGAACGGTGGCCATGGAACCCTTGGGAACCTATTCTGGGGTGGGAGGGCGGCCAGTAGGCATGTGGTAGGCTTAGGGTTTTAAGGGGTTTTTTCTTTATTATTTATTTTAAATTTTTTGTTTTTAAGAAAATTTTTTTTTTCACCCCTTTCCCAGTTTAAAAACTATAAACCCGCGAAAAAAACCAGGGTCCGTTTGGTAACAATAGGGCCCCTAAGGTTTTTACACCCGGGTTGTTTAGGTTTTACCCGGCTTTCTGTAAAGATTTCCCCCCTCCATTGGTCACGGGAAACCTGTAACCCAATGGGCAAGGAACCCCCTTTGATCATGCCGTGGTCTAAACATGGGAAACGGGGGAAGCCCCTTTACCCCTGCAATGTCGGGCTCTTTTTGGGGGCCCGCGCCATTGGAAGTGCAAACCCCTCTTAAGACAGCCGGCAAAAGATAGGCGCCGACAGACAACTGCCCCCCGTCCACCATCAAAAGACAGCAAAGGGGGCGGGGTTGTTAAGGGGTTCAAAACCCATAACTTTAGTATAATATCAGTCATGGGAATGGTTGTAAGAGCAGCTCATAAGTGCTTACACCTTATGGGGGGCAATGTCCTGTCCACTTGTGAGGTCGATTTTATAATTGGTGGGGGGCCCCACGGGGGCCAAAAATGGCAGTGTGGCGGGGTCTAGAGCCCCAGGTGACTTTTTCTTGGGGCCCCCCCAGTTAAGCTGTTTTGGGCCCCAAAAGGTGGGTTTATTTTGGGGCCCACCTACAGTACTGTAATGATTGTACATGCCTCCTATACTCTGCCTCATGCTTTTTTCATATTTTGTATGCTTTTTTTTGCCTCTTCTGAGGATTTATATGCAGTTAAAAAACAACTTTAGGTCTACTATGCTCAGTGGCCCACCGGGGGTTTCCCCTATTCACCTGCGGGCCAGTCTGAGCCTGGCTATAGGGGCTGCAGAGGTAGTAGCCGCTACCAGGCCCAGCAGCCTAATAGGGCCGAAAAGCCTTTCTGCCACATAAGAAGACACCAGTATTGCAAAGACACATGATAACTGGGGGGTCCTATTTGCATCAGGGCCCAAAAGCGTCAAGTTATGCCTCTGGGCCCCAGCAGTGTAAAAACAGCAGGAGAGGAATGAGTTGACCAGGGACAAGTGACCAGTCAATGTTTTATGTCATTTATGAAAAGGTTGCATGTAATGGGGGTGTAGAGTGAGAAGGGCAAATGAAGGTCACAGATGGAGAGCTCTATTGTGGATAGACCAGGGTCTTTCGGGAGGTGAAAGTCCTGTTCTATTTGTAGAAGGGACCACTCTGATGGTCTTCAGGCTGTGATCTTCTCTGACACATGGGATTTGTATACTAATTACCATACCATATGATCTTCCATATTCACAATGTTTTTCCTCTAATTTCATTCACATTGGGGTCCCCTCGGGGACCAATAAACGATTTTTAAAAACCGGTTTTACGTGTCTGGTTTCGGGTTCTCCCCTGCCTCGGGTTGTGTTACTTTCCTCCCGATTTAACTGCTCCTCCTTGTTCCGAGTTTTTGGAATTTTTAAAATCGTCGGGGGAAAAGATCATGTTAGGAGTCTTTCTTACCTCTTCTTTTTGGACAGGGTATATCAAAAAACCTTACCTTCCCCCGGAAAGTATTTTTAAGACTGTTGGGTCAAATGAAAGGGGAAAAAGGGCTAGTGAAAATTGAGGGGTTTACCTGGGTTTCTTTTTAATTTTTCCGTGATTGGAAGAATTTGGGAAAAACCCCAATTTGATTAATCAGTTGTGTTCAATTTTTTTAGTAAAAAGGGGCGCAGGGGTCATTTTTAAACCCTTTCCCAGTGTCAGTGCCTCGGGCCTTTTAATTGGCCCCCTCCACCAAAATAAAAGTGCCGCCATACAGGGCCACCATAACGTGCCAGCCATCCCAGTCCCCAAAACTTTTCTTTCAGTCAATTACGGGGTTGCCTTCCCCTTTTTAACAGTCCCAAGCCCATCAGTGCCCCAAAGGCATTACAGTGTCAACCCGGGGCATCCAGTGCCCCACAAACAGTGCCACCCAAATCCCAGCCCACCATAACAGTGTCGCCTTATTGGTCCCTAAACCATAACATTTTTTCCAGCCATCGGGCCCCAAATTTTTCCCAGGGGCCCCAAAAGGCCTTTTACCAAGTTTCTCCCCATAAAAAAGTGTAAGCCAAAAAATGCCCCAAACCAGTGCCGGCCATAAGTGCTCCCCCTTAACAGTTCGCCATAAAATTGCCCCATAACAGTGTCCCCTTACGTGCCCCCAATTAACAGTCCCCGCATACAGTGCCCACCATAAAGTGTCCCCCAAATTCAAGGCCCAAAATAACGTGTCGCCATTAAAAAGTGCCAAAAACTGTGAAAGCCTAAAAAGGGGCCCAACAAAACGGGGTGCCCCCTTAAGTCCCAAACCATAACAGTGCCAGCCTTTAAAGTCCCCCAACATAAAATTTGCCACCCAAAACAGGGCCCAAAAAAAACGGGGCCAGCCATTTTCGTTTAAACCAAAACAGTTTTAAAGCCATTCGGCCCAACATAACGGGGCCACCCCATACAGTGAAAAACCAAAACAGTGCCAGCCAACCCCATCCCCAAAAAATAACAGTGCCGGGCCATACATTTTGCCCCAAAGATTAAACCAATGACCAAAAGGGCCCCCAAACTTAACGTGCCAGCCTTTCCCCTGTCCCAAAAAAACGGGGTTCACCCTTTCGTGCCCAAAAATAAACAGTGCCAAACCCATACAGTGCCCCAACAAAACATTTTGGGTCGCCTTTACGGGGCCCAAATAACAGGGGGCATGCGGGGGTTTCCTTAGCGTGAATCCCCCTTTACTTTTCCTCCATACCCCAAATTTTCCCCAAAATTTTTTAAAAAAGTTTCCCGGCCCCCTTTACAGTGCCCCAAAACAAAACGGGTGTGGGGGCCATAACAGTGCCAAAAAGGGCCCAAAAAAGTTTTAGCCATACAGGGGCCCAACATAAGTTACCCTTTTAAAAGGGGCCAACTTAACTTTGTCGGACCAAAAATTACAGAACCCATACTTAAAAGTGCCAAGGCCAAAAAGTGTTCCAACAAACTAAATCGTTCACCCCATTTTTTTGCCACCATAATTCCATTTTGGGCCAACCAAAATGTAACCAGTGCCCACCTTTTAAACAGTGCCAGCCATACAGTCCCCAAAACCAAAACGTGCCCACCCAAATACAGTGTCACCATAACGTTCAGCCTTAAATGCCCACCAAAAACAGTGCCCCCCCTTTCCCGGGCCCAAACCCAAAAAAAAGTGTCTGCCTTAAAAAGGGCCCCTTCAAATTTTTAAACAGTGCCCCTTTTTTAATGGGACATCTTAAACAAGACACTCCCTTTACGGTGCCCCCCAAAACTTTGTCAGCCTAAAAAACCCCAAACCCAAAAAGTGTCACCCCCCCCATTTACAGGGCCCAAACTTTTAAAGTGTAAACCCAATACTTTTCCCCCACCCCAAAACAGTGTCGCCCTACAGTGCCCCCAAAAAATTGTTCGGCCTTACTTTCCCCCCATAACATTTGCCGCCAAAAAGTTCCCAAAATTAACAGTCAGCCTTACGTGCCCAACATTAAGTGTCGCCTTTTACTTTCCCCAAAAAAAAACAGTGCAGCCAAAAGGGCACACCATAAACAGGGGTCGGGCCCCTACAATGGCCAAAACCCCTATAACGTTCAGCCTTACAGAGCCCAACTTAAAAAAGTGCCACCCAAATACGGGCCCAAAAACTTAACAGTGCCAGCCTTACGTCCCCAAAACAAAACCCGTGTAGCCTTTAAGTGGCTCACCATAACAGTTTTCAGCCATACAAGGGGCCCACCAAAAGGGAGTGCCCCCATCCCAGACCCCAACATAAGGGGCCAGCCATACGGGTTGGGACCAAACTCCCCCAACAAAAACAGTGTGCCTTCCCCGTGCTCACCATAATTTTTTTGGGAATTTATAAAGTAAAAGCCCAAAGCAAGTCGTTTTAATGATGGCTGAGGGCCATGACAACTCCTGTTATGTGATATAATAGGAAAATAATTTTGCTCATAGGTTAATGAATGGTGAAACCTGATACTTCATCTGGTGGCTTTTTAAAACATTTTTGTTGCCAATGTAAACAATTGCAAAATTTAAAGCTAAACAATCATGTTTTTGCTCCTTTTTTTTCCCCGAAGGTTCCACCTTGAAAATTATCAGCAGCTTCAATCCATGATATTTGCAGTTAAAGAAATCAATGAAAATCCCAATATTCTTCCAAATGTCACTTTAGGTTTCCAAGCCTATGACTCATGTGATGTTCTTCATCAGGACCTTCAAGGAACATTACAAATACTGGCTGGATCCAATACAGTCCTACCAAACTACCGTTGCCTTCAACATATTCCCCTCTGCGCGGTCATCGGTCCCTCAGTTTCAACACATTCCATCCTTGTAGCACATATTCTGGGGCTGTATAACTATCCTCAGGTAAAGACTTTATGGGCCAACAACACCAAATATAGGAAGGACATTACTACTCTGTCATGACTTTTTGTTTTTTCCCCAACAGATTAGCCACTTCTCAACCAGCCCTTTACTGAGTGATAGGACCAAATTCCCATCATTTTTCAGAACTGTATCTAATGATGTTTTCCAGTCTCGGGGACTTGCCCAGCTGGTGTTACATTTTGGATGGACATGGGTAGGGCTACTAGCTGTTGACAATGACTATGGCCAACAAGGAATTCAACTGGTGAAACAAGAGTTACTTAAAGCTGGTGCATGCGTGGCTTTCACCGAGAACATCATTACAAGCCAGCCGGACCACAATGCTCCACATATCGTTAAAGTCTTGAAGACCTCGACAGCTAAAATTGTGGTTGTTTTCTCACCAGCCATTAATTTGGTTCCCATTTTGTTTGAAATGTTGAAACAAGACGTTGCTAAGAAAATATTTGTAGCAAGTGAAGCCTGGTCAACTTCTAGTCTCTTTTCCATGGGAAGTCTTGCCGAGACACTATCCGGAACAATAGGAGTAGCTTTCTATAGCGGAATTATCCCAAACTTTCAAGAGTTCCTCAATAGCATCCATCCTTCTAGGTCAATCGGAAAGGAATGGGTCAAATTGATGTGGGAACAAACATTTGAATGTGTGTTTGTGGATAGCCAGTCTACAAGGTCTTTGAACAGTTCGCTGAAGGATTGTACAGGATCCGAGGACCTACAGAGTATCACCAACAGCTTTAACGACGTCTCCAGTTTAAGGGCAACCTACAATGTCTACACTGCAGTGCATGTCGTGGCTAAAGCTTTAGAAAATTTAAAGGGCTGCAAAAATGGACAAGGACCTCCGTTACCCCATGGAGCGTGCGCCAATATAAGAACTTTTACACCTTGGCAGGTAGCATTAATCTATTCTAGCTTCCTGATCAGTTTATGTAGGGTTCTTGCAGATGTTTTACTTTCTTGCTGTAGTTCTGGTTCGGCCATGATAGACCTTTTATGAACATTTCCAATAACAAATGATGATTTGAAAGTCCAATAAAGCCTTGAAACATATATGACCTGTATAAATCTTCAATATATCTACCATTAATCTCCTGGTCCGTGTAATGAAGGAAAATCCAGTGTCCTGCAGGTCCATAACAACAAACTCCTGCCAGAAGAAATAACCTAATGTAGCTTATGTCAACCAAATAGACTCAATGTGGATGAGCAGACAGGTGGAGTATTCAGTATATTTGAACAATTTTTTATAGTCCTATATTTTTTAAAGATCCAGCCTATATCATCACAGTCCCAGTACAGGTCCCAGAAAGTGTTGACTCAGAATGGAGAACCAGTCACCCTTGCACACAACTCTCCATTCTGCTTTATGTGTTCTGAGTAAAACTGAACATTCCACTCGCCTGTACTGAGAAACTCACATTAGAACAGAATGGAGAACACAGCGCTCCCCTGTACTGGGAACGCCCATAGAACAGAATGGAGAAAACACAGCGGTCCCCTGTACTGGGAACTCCCATAGAAAAGAATGTAGAGCACAGTGCTCCACTGTACTGGGAACTCCCATAGAAAAGAATGGAGAACACAGCGCTCCCCTGTACTGAGAACTTACACACAACAGAATGGAGAACACAGCACTCCCCTGTACTGGGAAATCCAATAGAACAGAATGGAGAACACAGCACTCCCCTGTACTGGGAACTCCCATAGAACAGAATGGAGAACACAGCTCTCCCCTGTACTGGGAACTCCAATAGAACAGAATGGAGAACACAGCTCTCCCCTGTACTGGGAACTCCAATAGAACAGAATGGAGAACACAGCTCTCCCCTGTACTGGGAACTCCCATAGAAAAGAATGGAGAACACAGCGCTCCCCTGTACTGGGAACTCCCATAGAACAGAATGGAGAACACAGCTCTACCCTGTAATGGGAACTCCCATAGAAAAGAATGTAGAGCACAGCGCTCCACTGTACTGGGAACTCCAATAGAACAGAATGGAGAACACAGCGCTCCCCTGTACTGGGAACTCCCATAGAACAGAATGGAGAACACAGTGCTCCCCTGTACTGGGAACTCCCATAGAACAGAATGGAGAACACAGTGCTCCCCTGTACTGGGAACTCCCATAGAACAGAATGGAGAACATAGAGCTCCCCTGTACTGGGAACTCCCATAGAGCAGAATGGAGAACACAGCGCTCCCCTGTACTGGGAACTCCCATAGAAAAGAATGGAGAACACAGCGCTCCCTGTACTGGGAACTCCCATAGAACAGAATGGAGAACACAGTGCTCCCCTGTACTGGGAACTCCCCCAGATCAGAATGGAGAACACAGAGCTCCGATGTACTGGGAACTCCCATAGAGCAGAATGGAGAACACAGCGCTCCCCTGTACTGGGAACTCCCATAGAACAGAATGGAGAACACGGCGCTCCCCTGTACTGGGAACTCCCAAAGAACAGAATGGAGAACACAGCGCTCCCCTGTACTGGGAACTCCCATAGAACAGAATGGAGAACACAGCGCTCCCCTGTACTGGGAACTCCCATAGAACAGAATGGAGAGTCGTGCTCTACATTCTGAGCCAAAACTTTTGTGAGCCCGTTTTTGAGATAGTCAACAGTCAAAGAGATGGTAACTGCTCCTATCAGACTTTGATGACATATCCTATGGATAAGCCATCAGTCTACAATGGGAACACCACTTTAAGAGTCTAGAAAAGTCTATAATGTTGGTTCTATGAACCAAAAAAAAAAAATTACCGCAACATCCAATGGGTCAATATCATTTTATACCAATAATATCATTTAAACATAGTTTTGAGGGTCTCTGAGTAAACTAATATGACTCTGTATAACAAATGGCTACTGGGTCCAGCGTCATTTTAGTCATTTATATAGCGCCATTATATTCCACAGCACTGTACAGAGATTGTCATTAATCACACTGGTCCCTCTCACTACTGGGGCTCACAATCCAGATTAACCAAATTGTACAATACATTTCTGGAGTGTGTGGGAAACCAGAGCACCTGCCGGAAACCCACAGAAATCCAGGGAGAGCATACAAAGTCCCTACAGATGTTGTCCTTGGTGGAATTTGATGCCAAGACCCCAGCGCTGCAAGGCAAGAGGGATAACAACTGAGCCACTGTGCTGTACCATGCTAAGCACTGAGTCAACGTGCTGCCCTGTGCTAACCACAAAGCCACCATGCCTTACCATGCTAACCACTGAGTCACTCAGTGCTGCCCTGTGCTAACCACTGAGTCACCGTGCTGCCCTGTGCTAACCACTGAGCCACTGTGCTGCCCTGTGCTAACCACTGAGTCACCGTGCTGCCCTGTGCTAACCACTGAGTCACCGTGCTGCCCTGTGCTAACCACTGAGCCACTGTGCTGCACATGTGCTGCTAACCACTGAGCCACTGTGCTGCCCTGTGCTTAAACTAGCACTGTACCGTGCTCACCAGTGCTCCAGTGCTAACACTGAGCCACGTGCACCATGCTAACCACTGAGCCACCGTGCTGCCCTGTGCTAACCACTGAGCCACAGTGCTGCCCTGTGCTACCACTGAGCCACCGTGCTGCCCTGTGCTCACCACTGAGCCACCGTGCTGCCCTGTGCTCACCACTGAGCCACCGTGCTGCCCTGTGCTAACCACTGAGCCACTGTGCTGCCATGTGCTAACCACTGAGCCACTGTGCTGCCCTGTGTTAAACACTGAGCCACCGTGCTGCCCTGTGCTAACCACTGAGCCACTGTGCTGCCCTGTGCTAAACACTGAGCCACCGTGCTTCCCAGTGCTCACCACTGAGACACTGTGCTGCACCATGCTAACCACTGAGCCACCGTGCTGCCCTGTGCTCACCACTGAGCCACTGTGCTGCAACATGCTAACCACTAAGTCACCCTGCTGCCTGTGCTAACCACTGAGCCACTGTACTTCCCAAACATGAAGCCCAATCACTTTTGTCATGTAAAAGAGGTTTTCTCATCACATTGATTAGCTTAAAGTATGTAGGGAAAGGTAAATAAAGACCAAATACATTGCTTTTCTGATTTTGCTTATTTTCGGAGCTAGAGCAATTCTTTTCTCCTGCTTGTGTACACAAGCGTCCTTTTGGTTACCACACGTCTCTCTCTTCCCTTGCAGTGGTTGGAATGGTAGCATTAGTCTCTGCTGTGTTTTATCAGCAGCACAAGAGCTTGTTGATGGTTATTTGAACCTGTAGAGCTTTGAAGCCTTCTGCCCTGCTGTTTAACCCCTTAAGCCGAACGCCTGAAAAGTACTTAATGACCAGAACATTTTTTTCGTTTTTGCCTCCTTGCGTTTAAACAGTTGTAACTTTTTTATTTTTTCAATGACGCAGTTGGATGAGGCCTCGTTTTATTCGAGACAAGGTGTACTTTATAAAGGAATAGTTTGTTCACTTATAAATAATTGCAGTTTTTTTTTTTTTTTTACAAACATTTTTTTATTTCACACTTAATTTCACATTTAATAACTTGTTAGATTAATTCTACTTTATTCTACAGGTTATTACAGTCGTGTGGATACCAAATATGTGTAGGTTTTTTTGTGCGTGTAATTTATGTACAATTATTTTTTATTAAATATTTATTTTTTTTTTTTTATTTTTTTTTACACTTTTTATGTTTTTTTGGTACTTTTTTTTTACTCCCATGAAGGGAGAACTGTTTAACATTTTTTTATTTTTTTTTTGTACACTTAGTAATGTATTAGCATATTCATATATGCTAATACATGCTAATCTGCGTCAGTTTGACACAGGCAGTGAGTAGGACAGCACACAGTGCGTCCTAAACACTGGCTTCATAAACAGACAGATCTGGGGCCACGCTAGGTCCCCAGAGCTGACTGTGCAGTCGGTCCCTGAGCTCTGTCGGGTCACCGGGCGTTCCGATCACCCGACAGAGCAGGGGATCCCTTTGATTGCGCTGCGGTAACTCACCGCCGCAATCAAAGGGTTAAAGCATTGGGCTGCGGAGGTTACCTCCGCTGCACGATGCCTGCAGGAAATGCTCTGGGATCGGGGCTGTGTAGTATAGCCCCGATCCCAGCGCAATTGCGGCGCCGAGCGCCGCAAACCCCAATGTCTGCAGCGACGCCAAAGGACGTCGCTGCAGACGAACGACCTGAAATGCCCGCCGTCAAAAGACGGTGCGCGGTCGTTGAGGGGTTAAACACCTCCATTACCAATGTGACTCTAAAAGGCTCATCTAGGACAGCAGAGCTGAAATGTCAGTCACTGTTGTAGAGTCGCCCACAGGCTGAACAGGAAGTGGGAGACTGAAGCTGTAGATCCACCCACAGCCTGAACAGAAAGTGGAATCCTGAAACTGTAGAACCACCCACAGACTGAACAGGAAGTGAGAGCCTGAAACTGTAGAACCACCCACAGACTGAACAGGAAGTGAGAACCTGAAACTGTAGAACCACCCACAGACTGAAAAGGAAGTGGAAGTTGGAAGCTGTAGAAACACCCACAGCCTGATCAGGAAGTAGGAGCTTGGAGATCATGAACCACCCACATCCTGAACAGGAAGTGGGAGTCTGAAGCTGGATTTGAAAAGCTGGCTACGTGAAACTCCTTTAAATGTTAGAGCATTGAGTGTCCATTTTTATTTGCATTATCCTGAATAACTTCATTAGTTATTTCAACAATTCATAATTGGATAAAGACCACATGAGGGCTAAGACGTTGGGTGTATTACTCTTAATACTGGTGTCTTTGTATAACTTCGATGCTTTTAGAAAACTTTTGGGTTAGTTTGGCTGTAATGTTAAAGTGTCAAGTATATCATCTCTGCACCTAGGTGAACATAGACCGGTGGGAAGCCACACGACCATCTCATTGTTCAGCAAATATTCCATGATGACAGCCATGCTGACTTTATTGGAAACTTTGCACATGTATTGCTGCATTTTATTCAGGGGGTGCACCATGCAAACATTTTGGAGGAAACATAGTAAATACTTGCAAGGTTTCTGAGCTTTCCCTAATCCCCCAAGGTCAACCTAACGAAAACTTAGTTAGTCCCAGGTTTTTCTCATACAGCATACATCACCCTTGCCCAGCGTTCCTTCAGATTCAACATGATACCTTTGATTTGTGCAGAATGAATCGACAGGTCCTCCACAACCAAATGTGACACAATTTTATCTAACATCTCCTAGCTCCTGCACTACATGAAGAAAGCAAGAATCACTTTGAATAATGGAAAAGACTTCTACTTTGATGAGAACGGAGACCCTCCAGCCGTCTACGACATTGTGAACTGGCAACTGGACCCACGGGACGTCATGCAACATGTAAAGATTGGCAGCTATGATACCAGTGCTTCTGCAGGTCAAGTTTTCACCATAAACACAAGTGCCATACTGTGGAGTACTGGGAACCAGGCAGTAAGTGCATTGTAAAAAAAAATTTATAGTATCCACATGGGGAAGATCTATCCTTAGGGAGAGCACCATATAGGCGTGTGGAGATTCGAAGTTGCCTTTTGCACTCCATGAAGCATCTGCATATCACAAGGCATTATGGGAAAGGAGCTGTCTGACAGACAACCAAAACCCATATTAGTGTGTGATAGGTGGGGGGGGTCACACCTTAAGAAATTGCACCTATCTAAAAACATTTTTCATTAAACACAAAGAGGCGGTCAGAACTATCAAACTGATTTCAATGGGAGCTTAGAGCACAGCCAAATGGTGCGCTCAGCTGTACTCTAAACTCTCTCTGAAATCAAGGGAAGCGATTGGATATTCTATCAACGTCTGATAGGTGTGAACTCCAAAGGTCTCAAGAACGGGACCCTAAATGTGTCTATTCAACATGGAGAGGTGGTCAGAACACTTCCATTGATTTCAAAGTGTGAACTCCAAAGGTCTCAAAAATGGGTCCCAAAAAGTGTCTGTTCAACATGGAGAGGTGGTCAGAACACTTCCATTGATTTCAAAGTGTGAACTCCCAAGGTCTCAAGAACGGGGTCCTAAAAGTGTCTGTTCAACTTTGAGAGGTGGTCAGAACACTTCCATTGTGTTCCAAAAACAGATGAGTGTGCCACTTGGCTGTACTCTGAACTCCCATTGAAATGAATGGGATGGCTCTGACCACCTCTTCGTGTTGAATGAATACTTTTAGGAGACCATTCTCTAGACCTCTGGGAGCCTCACCTATCACACATTGAAGGAATATCCTATTAATATTCCATCAATGTGATAAGTGGCACATGCGCTTTATTAGGGAGAGAGGATAAAACAGCTAACTTAATCCTCTGGTGGTGGCTTATCTCCATCAGCAAGCCCTATACTACTTTTCCGAGATATAATCTGTTAATGGACATTTGGGAGGCCACCATGTATATAAGATTGCCAAACGCCAAGGTTCAGACACTATTTTTTTAACATGTATGGAGACCCGTATACTAAGAATAGGCGATTATTATTTTACCCATGAGGATCTGACTCCTCTGACTCCTCAACAGAATTATGAGCACACCTCTTAGTTGTTGACTCCAGTAGAACACTAGATATATGGTTGTGACTTTGTTTGGTACTACTTCTCAGTCCCATTCTCTTAAATGAGACTTTGCTGCTATACCAAGCACAGCCACAATCATGGTGTCTTCTTTACTCGAGGATTAGATTTTGGACCATGGGGAAGAACATCTTACAGTACCATGTTTTGTAATGTTTGCTATTACTTATGGTCAACTGAAGCAAGCTCGCAAAACAAAAGGACCTTCCATAGATTCCCTCTGCCTTTATTAATGTCCCACTAGATCCTTCTCTGCTTTAGTACTCCCGCTTTTGAACCAAGAAGATCATGATGAGATTGTCAATCATCCTTTTGGCTTTTCTATTAAACCCAAACGCATGAAGAAGGAAAAGTCATTTCCTATTTCTTCTTTAGCCTCCTGTGTCAGTCTGTAGCGAGAGTTGTCCTCCAGGCTTCAGGAAAGCTCCAATGAGTGGTCAACCGGCTTGTTGTTTCCAATGTGTTCCCTGCCCTCAAGGAGCGATCTCCAATCAGACAGGTAAGAGAAGGACATTATTGTCTGACCAATCTTTTGAAAGGTGGCATTTGCATTATGCATGGTACAGGCCTATGAGCTATTATCAAGGGAGTTGCAGCAGAAATCTAGCACAACGTATGCCAAAAATAAGGGTGTTCATGCTTTACACCACATTTATTATGTCTTTTAGACAATTTCTAGACACTTATGTGCCTTGTATGGAAAAGGGGGTGTGGCCACAATGAAAGAGGTGTGGGTTTGTGTAAATAGGGCACGGCTTAGAGTGTGCCAAAATTCGGGTGCAGTTGGTGGCATAAAGTAAGCCATCTTAGAAAAGATGGCAATAGAAAACAAAACACAGAGCGGCGCTCCCCTTGTGTAGCCAGTATAGAAAAAAGACAGATTTATATAAGTGAGCTGAACTACCCACCTATAGGTGTTGTGCAAACAAGAGGCACAATACTTAAATAGCATGGGTATGATTTGTGGACTTATTCCGGCTGCCATTGGCTGGACTTCAAAGTACAAAGAATGTGGAGGGGTATATAGCCATACTGTACAAAAATATTCGCCTCTGTTCTCATATCCACTGAATTCTCAGAAATGAACATATTAGTGAAATGTGTAAAAGTGATTAAAAATTTAATTTTATAAAACAAATAGCAGTAAAAGCTGATACCATTCACCTCCCACTGAAGGTCTGGTGCAGATGTGAAATGCGTCAAGTTTTACTGCTTTTTGTTTTATTGATAGTGTTGAGCGAGCAGTAAAAAGTTCTAGTTCGATTAGAACCTCAAACTTTTGTGAGTTTGGTTCGAAGTTCTATTCGAACTTGAACTTGAACTTCGAACCCCATTAAAGTCAATGGGAGAAGATGTTATAGTTAATTTTTATACCTATACAGGTGAGGAGAAGCTGGAATTACCACCCATAACAGTAAACTGGATACGTGGAACAACTTAGTGAAGATTTGGCTCTAAGAGTGATAGGAAAAAACTGAGAGGCTAAAATACTTAATTCCTTTCAATGGCTGACTGAAAAGATGAGGACAGCTTGCAAGCAGGGGCATAGCTATAGGAGGTGCAGCGGTAGCAGCTGCTCCAGGGTCCTGCATCCTGAGGGGGCCCAAAAGCCCCTTTGACACATAGAAGATTTGGAGACGGTGTGTTATGCAATTACTGAACCCCAAAAACTGCAAAAACAGAACTTTTAGGCAGTGAGTATGATTTAGCAAATCCAAGCACTCTGTATAATACATATCCATGTATATGAGAGTTAGGTGTTATGTAAGCCTGCAAATGTCGCCAAATAACAGCTTCTGGGGGTTGGAAAGATGCAGCCAGCAATACCAAACTCCCTAACTATTGCTGGCTATGGAGAGGAAAATGCTATCTAACTAAGAGTAGTCTGTACAGTACAAAGAGCAAGCTGAAAATGGTGTTCATAAGGCAATACAGTGAAATATATATAACATGGTCATGTGATTAGCAGCCAATGAGAGCCCTACACCTCAGCGATGACGTTTTTGACACTTCTCTGTGCTCTGCACTGATTGGACGGCCACTAAAAGTGCACAAAGGTGATTGGATGGCACCAAAAGTGCAGAAAGGTGATTGGATGGCGCCCACAATAGTAACAATGACACAGTCCTGTATAATCAACTTCTTTATATCAAAAACTTTTTCACATTCTTAACATAGTCCAAAGGAATTCAGGACACAAGAATATCACTTCTTATAAATGTAGCAAATTTAAGAAGTGGATTGGATGGCGCCAAAAGTGTTGAACTAGAACTAGAACTTTACTCGAACAAATAGTAAAATGTTTGGTTCGAGTTCTAAAAATTCGAGAAGTTCTGCTAGAACTTAGCTTTTCTAGAACAGTTTGATCAACACTATTTATTAAGTTTAATTTTGAATAAATTTTACACATTTCACTAATGTTTTAATTTCTGAAACTTCAGTGATCAGGTGGGGGTGACACACTGGAATGCAGATAGCAATGTTCCTTTGACCAATTTGTAAATTAATGTTAGTTTTATTGAATATTTCATATCATTGATTCAGTTGACTGCATCCGATGTCCATGGAATCAATGGCCAAATGCCCCAAAAGACCAATGTCTCCAGAAAGCTATAGAATACCTGTCATATGAAGAAGCCTTGGGAGCAACCTTGACCTCTACAAGTTCTGTGTCTGTCCTCATTCCTCTTCTTATTTTGCAGCTCTACATTAAATTTAAAACGACCCCCATAGTGAAGGCCAATAACTACTCGCTTAGCTGCCTTCTCTTGGTGTCCTTATCCCTTTGTTTCCTTTGCTCTTTGCTTTTCATAGGATATCCAAAATTTGAGACATGTCTTCTCCGCCAAGCTGGATTTGGGTTGGCTTTTACGCTTTGTATCTCTTGTGTCTTGGCTAAAACTATCATGGTGGTATTTGCTTTCATGGCAACAAAGCCAGGCAGCAATCTGAGACAATGGACCGCTCCTAAAGGGAGCTATACTATTATATTCCTATGTACGTTTTTGCAGTTCATTCTATGCATCACCTGGTTGTCCATCTCACCTCCATTCCCCCAAAACAATGCTCAAGTCAAACCGAGTTTAATAATTATTGAGTGTAATGAGGGTTCACCTATCGCCTTCTGGATCATGTTGGGTTATCTATTTCTTCTGGCTACCATCAGTTTCATTATGGCCTTTCTGGCTCGGAGACTTCCCGATAGCTTCAATGAAGCCCAGTACATCACATTCAGCATGTTGGCCTTCCTCAGTGTCTGGATATCTTATATCCCAGCCTCCCTCAGTGCCCAGGGCAAGTACACAGTGGCCATGGAGGTCTTTGCCATATTGGGCTCCAGTTGGGCTTTGGTCGTCTGCATGTTTTTTCCAAAATGTTTTATCATATTGATCAGACCTGAGATGAACTCTAAAGAATTTCTCATCAGGAAGAACCCAAAGCATAGCTAGGCTTCAATATATCTTGCATAACGATTCACTTTGCTGCTCTAGCTTCTTATCTAAATACCCTGGCCAAGGCAGAGTGCCTTGATGGAGATCCACCGGCAACTCTTCCATCAGTTGATGCTTTGAAAGGAAAAAAGTTGAAGAGATTCCATTGTAATAAATCTAAGTAAATTAACCAGAGATGGAAAATATTTTGGAATGTGTTTTATTAATGTTTTATATTGACTTCAAAAAGTTTTTATCGTTCAGATTTTTTTTTTTTTTGAGAGTGTGTATTTTACGTTTAAATGGTCCGGTCCATTGTTTGATATTAAAAAAAAACAGAAGACATTAGTAAATGGCTGTGGTCAATTTGTATTTCTCAAGTTTGAGGCTTGTACCTTTCCATGTAACCCACAATGTTTTTATATATAACAATTACTTATCTGGTTTTGGTCACGCCTACTGTATGTTATCCAATGTGAACAGCTCAAAATGAGTGGGATGGAAATGGGATTGGAAGCTCTGCTCTCAGATACTTTTGTTCCTCAAGGATGTAATGGGAAATCACTCCATATGACCACCATTGTTGTAAAAAACAAAATGTATAGCCATATTGGGGTGCTTAGACACACTAGGCTAAACACTTAAAGGGTTTTTGTCAGTACAGTGACTATCTTTCAACTTTTTGGGAAAGGTAAATAAAGAATTTTACCAAATACATTGCTCTTTTGATTTTGCATTGGTCAGGAGATAAGAAAGTGTATCTGCTCAGAGTGGACACAAGTGTCTGTAGGTTACCGTCAATATCCTCATTCCTAATTAAACAGAAAACAGGGAGTGAGGTCATCATGGTTGAAGGGAGCAGAGTCTTTATCGCTAACAAGCTTAGATTGTTTTCACTTGTTTTCACTCCTTTGAGAGGTAGGTACCAGTGTACACAGGCTCTGCAGACTGTATATTACTTCCATTCAGTGATCATATAGTGGTAGACACCAGTGTACACTTTCTCGGCGACTGTATATTACCATCATTCAGTGACCATATAGCGGTAGACATCAGTTTACACAGGCTCTGCAGACAGTATATCACCTCCATACAGTGACCATATAGTGGTAGACACCAGTGTACACAGGCTCTGCAGACTGTATATTACTTCCATATAGTGACCATATAGTGGTAGCTACCAGTGTACACAGGCTCTGCAGACTGTAAATTACCTTCATACAGTGACCATATAGCGGTAGACATCAGTGTACACAGGCTCTGCAGACAGTATATTACCTCCATACAGTGACCATATAGTGGTAGACACCAGTGTACACAGGCTCTGCAGACTGTATATTACCTCCATACAGTGACCATATAGTGGTAGACACCAGTGTACACAGGCTCTGCAGACTGTATATTATCTCCATACAGTGACCATATAGTGGTAGACAACAGTGTACACAGGCTCTGCAGACTGTATATTACCTCTACCCATTGACTATTTGCTTTGATGGCTACAAAATGTAGCTCAAGATGTGGACAAATTTTTTGTGTTTTTTTCACAAGTTATCTTGTGTGCCCTTTGGATGCTACTTTCTCCTCCATTTCCCCAGTACATAAGCACACAAACACAACCCACAGTTATGAACTTTCAATGTAATGAAGAGTCACCTATTGCATTTTGGTGCATGTTGGGATATCTTGGCCTCTTAGTGTCTATTAGCTTCATTATTGCATTTATGGTCAGGAGACTTCCCCATGGCTTCAACGAAGCTAAGTTTATCTCCTTCAGCATGTTGGCGTTGGTTAGTGTATTGATGTCTTTTATTCCAGCCTACTTTAGTGCTCAAGAAAAGTATACTGTAGCCATGGAGACATTAATTGACATTCTTTCTTCAAAATCTAGTCCAACATATAGCCTATATTTCAATAATGTTAGGTAATTTTATGAGCCGAATGCAGTGTATCACATACCCCATTAGCATAATGAATCCCCTGAAAAAATTTTCTACTTCACGTTGTGTACTGGGGAACCCATGAGTCAAAGCTAGAAGCATTTGCCCTTGGACTTTAATCACTTCGGGACTAAAGAAGCCTCCACCACCTACATAGGTGAACTTTGATTTAGGTCACAATTATTTTGCACTAATTGGTGGCATTTTGCAAATAGTTTGGTCATGTTTTGAATGATTTAAGGTGATCAACACTATTTTTGGCATTACCAATGAGGTACTATTTTTAATGAGGATACTATAGCAGTACTTTATAAAAAGGCTCAGCTTGGCCAACAGGGAAACCCCTGTAGGGCTCCTAGGCATGGTGAGATCCTGGTTATGAATGCCTGGGACTGGTTTGTAGATAGAAAGGAAGAGAAAGAGAGGCAAAAAACAAGAGTCATGTGTAGTATGTGGAGTCATGTATAGGGTGCCCCAAAAACAAACTCAACTGGTGGGCCTCAAGAATTAACACCACTGGTCGGCCACAAGTATCAACTCTACTGGTGGGTCCCAAGAATCAGCTCAACTGGTGGGACCCAAGTATCAACTCAACTAATGGGCCCCTAGAATCAACTCCACTAGTGGGAACAAGGAAGCAACTCCACTGGTGGGCCCCAAGAATCAGCTCCACTAAAGGTCTCCAAGAATCAACTCTACTGGTGGGCCCCTAAAATCAACTCCACTTGTGGGCCCAAGAATCATCTTTACTGGTGGGCCCTAAGAATCAACTTTACTGGTGGACCCCAAGAATCAACTCCACTGGTGGGGCCAAAAAATTCACCCCACAGGTGAGCCCCAGGCACCCTAGTCTAACACTGTAAATAAAAATTAATAGCCCGTCATTATATTGTGCAAACCTGGAGAAGTAATATTAAATAGTACGAGGGGCAGCAGGAGGAACACTTTATTTTTCTAGGACAGTTGAAGATATGGTGTAAAATTGAAGAGCCAAAGATATGTAGGCTGAAAATTTGTGGCTGCGAGAGCTCTCCAAGTTACTATTCATATTAGTAGTGTATATGATTTTTATCCAATGGGACCTCCATCTCTCTCTGATTTGATGGTATTAGCCAACTGAGAACAGGTGGAGAGGTGGCCTTGAACATGTGGCTATTTCCTTTAAAGTGAAAGGGGAACATTGACTTGGTCATCTCTATAAATTGCATAGACTTCTTAACTTGTCCTTTTGCTCAAGTTCACCTCACTGGTTGAACTTGTTGTTACAGTCTAACTTTATATATGTCAGTTTAATAATATATTCGACTACCTCTATAGCCCTTCCCACACAAAATGCCTTACGCATTATGGGTCCCGGTGGGGGGCATTTGTACTATTTGCCTTACTTGTACTTTCTCTCTACATGTTGGAAGTAAGGAAGTCCAATATCACATTGGCATTGGCGGTATGTTTGGTTTTTTGGTTTCCGCCCAATGGTGCTTTGTTTTTTTTTATGTTCTGTTTTGGTACCATTTTGTTTTTTGTCTGTACTGTGTTTAGTAGGTCTGGATGCAATGCTGCGGGATGTGTAGGCGGTCTTCTCTCCCTGGGGGTGAGTCCATTTCCTTCACTCACTTGCTGTGCTATGATTCTTTGTCACTTATCTTTATGCAAGTAACATCGTGGAATGTTAAGGGACTGCCGTCTCCTTCTTTTTTCAACATGAATTTTTATTGATTTTAAATGAAAGTTCACAGATTTAAAGAGCATTGAAATGACAGCGATGTTTTACCAAGTTACAGTATATAAAACATAACACAATCAAAACAAAACATAATAGAATAGAAGCGCCATGTTGAATGCCATGAGAATTGTACAGAGATAAGGAAGTACACATCAAAGGTATCAGCAGATTTAAGTATACTTCAGATGAGACAGCTCAGATTCCAGATATGGACCCTATGCCAATCACATTGTAAGGTGGTTCTTTTTAAAGTTTATATAATCCCCACTTTAGATATGGAAGTGAGCATGGATATATTGGTTTCCAATTTGGGCCATGGAACTACTGGCAGAAAGGCGAAGCTTCCCAAATCTTCCAATTATTTTTAGCTTTCAAAGCCATATGTGGAGGGACGATGAGGGAAGTCTCGCATTTGTATTGGTAGTTAATTCTATGCATAATTTCTTTGATGTCTGGGGATGTGGGGGATTTCCAATGTTTGGCGATAGCTAATCTAGTAGCTACTAGAATATGGAATAACACTGTTTGTAAAGAAAACGGGGTATCTATAAGGTTAATATCTAGAAGAGCAAAAAACTACCTAGACTCTACATAAAATAGGATAACTGGGTGTAGAGAGGAGCCCAGAGATAATACCATTAATAAAGCCTGGGTATACAAATATATACAAAGCAAAACTACTCAAAGTATAACACCTAGGATAAAATATAACTTTTAATCAATCTAGATAATAAAATACACTAAACACATACCTACTCTGCAAAACCCTGTAAGAAATTACCCTAAAAATGCAAAAAATTCCTTTCAAAAAATGGGAAATGCGCCAGAAACCCGGTTCCACCAGGGAAATAAAAAAATTCCCCCCCCTAAAATTCCCATACCAAAATTCCAAAGGAAAAAATTTTTACCACCCAAAGAGACAAGAAAAATAAACCCCCAAACAAACTGCCCCCAAGCCAAAAATTTTTAAAAATTTTGAAATATAAAGTTGGTGGAAAGGGTAACAAATAATTAATTTTTTAAAAACCCTTTTAAAAACCCCCCTTGGATTATAAAAAAATTCCCAAAAAGGGGTTAAAAAAACCCTATTTTTTAAAAAAAAGACCATCAAAAAAAATTAAATTCCCCCAAAAAAAGGGGGGGCCCCCAACCAGTCAAAAATTCCCTAAAACCCTTTAACTAAAAAAAAAAACCAAAAAAAAAATAAATTCACAAAAAACAAAAAAAACAAAAAAAATTTAACCCCCCCCCAACCCCAAAAAATAAAAAAATTGGAAAATTTTTAAAGTGATTTAAAATGTAAAACAAATATAAAAAATTTTGTTCCCCAAAACAAAATTTAAAGTTTATTAAACCTTTTTTTCCCAATTTAAGGGGTTAAAAATCCATTAAACCGTTTTCCCCCCATTCGGGGTATGGGCGAAACTCCCTTCCAAAAAAAGGGAGGGGGAAGTTTTGCAAAAATATATTAGCAAAAATTTTTTATAGGGCCCCCAATTTTCACTTTCCCTGCCCTTTTTTGTTTGGGAAAAGGGGGGCGGGGATGAAAAATTTTTAAATGACCCTTTTTTTTAACATTTTTGCATATTTGAAAATTTTAAAAATTGGCCGTTGAAAAAACACACCACAAAATTTGGAAATTTGAAAAAATCGAAACGCCTTCCCAGCTCCCCAACTTTTTATATGTCCCCAAAGGGTTTTATTTTTTTACCCCAAGTTTGGGGAGATGTGGGGGAGTGTTTAGGCTGTGTCAACCGTTCCCCAAAATTTTTTTTCCCCTTTTCTAAAAATTAATATTTGGGGGAAAAGAATTTTCAAATTCAGAGAGAAAAAAAAAAGGCTAAGGGGGGAAAAAAATTTTCTCAAGAGACTCCGAATTTCTTTTTTTTGTTGATCAAAAGTCCCAAATGATACGTTTTTTTACCCAAAACAGTATTAGAGGCACGGGGTCTTGGGGAAAAAGTTCTTTTATCCTTATCCCGAGAAAAACAATAGGCTTGTGTTTAAAAACCTTTTTGGGAAAAACCCCCTTTCCCCAAGTTCTTTTTTTAGTTGTTCGCTTTTTTTAAAAAGGGAGAAAAAGGAAAAAAATTTTTCCTCAATTTTCGGATATTTTGGCCCTTTTGGGATCCCTTCCCCTAAATTTGACGGAGGATGAAAAAGCAAATCCCTTTTAAAAAAAGGGACTATTGCCTAAATTTGGGTTTTTCTATGCAGGGTAGCTCCAGGGAAAAAGTTGTACCCTTTTTGTTTACAGAGATCCAGGAAGATTAATTTCCCGTTCATCTATATAAAAGGGTTTAAAACCTTAAGCCTTTAGGGTTAAGGGTTGAGGCTCCCAAAAAAAATTAAACCCAAAACAATCCTTATTTGCCTGCCCAGAAGATTATATTGTCATCAAAGGTTTATACCCCTTATTGGGAATAGGTTTTTTTTCTTAAAATGGTTGTTAGGTAAATTAATTTTATTAGTTGTTACACTGTCCATTCATTTTATATACACTTCTTATTTTGGGGTTTGGGGGAAAAAGGTTTTGTGTTTATGTGTTCTTGTCTTTTGGGTGTTTTAAATTTTTCTTTTGTTTATTTTGGGTTAGGGTCTTGAAAGGGCCCGAGATAGTTTTGGTTCCGGGTTGGGAACCCCCTTATGGGGGGCGATTTATTCCCCATTTTTTGATAGGAATTTCTTAGCATTTTTAGGGTAATTTTTAAATGGGGGTTTTCCCAGAGTTGGTTTTGTTTGTGTATTTTATTATCTAGTTGATTAAAAGTTATTTTTTACCCTTTGGTGTTTTACTTTGTGAGTTTTGTTTAAATTTTATCTAGAAGAGCTGGGGCCCGGGCTTTTAAGATTTATGGGGCACAAAAAAACACAGTTGGATTACTTTTTCTATGTTTTCCCAAAAGAGGGGAAAAAACATGGGGTCATTTCCCAACCACATGTGCAAGAGTGTCCCTCTTTGTCCACAGCCTCTACAACACAATGGTGATGTTTGGGGGGCGAAATGAGACACACGGGTAGGTGTCAGGTACCAACGGAGGTGGAGTTTTTTAGATAATTCTAAGTGGTTTATACTTTTAGAGTGTTTGGTGGGAATTGATGCAGCTAAATCCCAAGTATCTTGAGGGAAACAGCAACCCAACTCCTCCTTCCATTTGACTATGTAACTTGGGTTGGTAGATCGTGTGCTTTCCAAGAGAAGGTTATATGTAATGGATAGGCCTTTGTCAAAGCCTTTTTTCCCCGTTAAAAAGCTCATGTATGAGGATGGTAATTTAGGTTTTCGCGGCCAAGACCAAGAAATATTGCTATTTCTGATTTGTAAATATTTAAAGAAATCATTTTATGTATTGAAAATTCCTCCATTATGTTCGAAAAGGACTTAAAGACCCCACCTCGGAACAGTTGGCTCATATTCACTATACCCTGCGATACCCAGTTACGGAGTGAAAATTGTGGTGAAGCTAAGTGGAACAGTTTTAATGAACAGTTAGTTTTCGATACATGCACCCACTTATTGAGTTTGGCTGTGTTCGACCAAGCTCGTAGAGCGTGGTGTACAGAGGGGAAGATTGGAGGCGGGTATTTAAGATCTAGTAATTCCGCTATAAGAAGATCCCTAACTGAATAAGGAGTTGTCGAAGCGTTCTCCATATGAGACCAGTGGTGTGTCTCTGGTGTTCTACAAAAGTAATTTAAGGGATCCATAATTGAGGCTATGTTGTAAGACTGGAAGTTTGGACTGAAAAACCTCATCTTTTGACAGTGTTATATAGGTGTTGTCGTTTAAATCTAGGATGTTTATCTCCCCATATGAATTTGAACATCAATGACTGCATAGAGCGGAGTGAATTTTGTGGAAATAGGTATGGCAGGGCTCTTGATATGTATAAAAAACGTGGTTAGTAACATAATTTTAGTTAGATTAATCCGGGGCAATCCATGATAGAGGAAAAGAGAGCAGCCGGTTTGTTTTTCATTTTAAAGTTTTGTATAGGGCTTCTAGATTAGTTTGAAGGGTTTGCTTGTAAGGGAGGGGGGTAATTTTAATCCCTAAATAGGTAATAGCTTATTTGACCAAAGGAATTTAAATTGTTTTATCTTATTTTTTTGCACATCTGCTACATGTAGGGGGAGAATGTGGGATTTAGTCATATTTAATTTATAATAGGACACAGAGGCATAGTAGTTCAAAATTTCTAATAAATTGAGTAACGATTGTTCCGGTTTCTGACATATAATTAGTATGTCGTCGGCGAACAAACTGATTTTATGTTCTGTTCCATATATCGGGATTCCAGATATTGATTGAGAGCTTCTAATCATTTCGGCCAGGGGTTCCACACACATCACAAAAATCAGTGGGGAAAGGGGACACCCCTGTCTCGTACCATTAGCAATGGAGAAGGTATACGATAAATATCCAGTAGCAAATACCTTAGCCGAGGGGGTAGAGTAAAGCGCAAGGATTGCATCAACTATAGGCCCTGTGAATCCAAATTTGAACAGAGTTTCCCTCAGATAGTCCCAGTTGAGTCTATCAAAGGCCTTTTCGGGGTCTAAAAAAAGCAATACGGCTGGGGTTTTGTGAAGATTAATCATACGTATGATATTAAGTACTCTTCTAATGCCATCACGAGTTTGGCGACCTTTGACAAAGCCTACCTGGTCTTTATTGATGATGTAAGGTAGTACTTTGTTCAATCTATTGGCTAAAATTTTCGAGAAAATCTTAATGTCGCAATTGAGCAGTGAGATTGGCCTATAATTGACGACTTGATCTAAACTTTTTCCTGGTTTGGGAATAGTAGAGATTGTGGCGCATAACATTTCTGTGGGGGCTTTCCCTTTCTCCATGATGCTTGTAAATACTTCTAATAAATGCGGGGCAAGGGTAGGGCAAAATAATTTATAATATTCATTGGTCAAACCATCTGGACCAGGGGCCTTATTAAGTTTCGAAGCATGGATCACTTCCTCTATTTCACTTATGTCTAATGGTCTGTTCAGGGCTATTAAATGTTCTTCTTGCAAAACGGGAAGGTCTACTTTTCTTAAAAGACTTGGTAGGGGAGGTAGTGTTTTTGGGGTATAAATGGTTTTCCCTTTCAGATTATTTAAATTTTGATAGTAGGATGCAAATGCATTTGCATGAGTTGTGGATCTGAATTTTAGAGTTATCAGGGTTAGTGTTTAAAGGGGAATTTGTTTTTAATCTGTAAGTGTTTAAAAACTTCTGTAGAAATTTAGATGGACGATCCCCTTTGTATATAAAACTTTCCAATTTTAAGTCTGATAGTCTTCATTTTGGCCAAAGAAGTTTTCGAAAGTTATGCCCCTTTAGCTGAGTTTGTCTTATACTTGGTAATGGATTCTTTTTTGAATTGTTTATCTAAAGTGTTTATTTCCTGGATAGGTCTCAAAATTTTTTCTCGCTTGCGTTTTCTTGGCGCCGATTTTTAAATACAGACCCCCTTTAATTACGCCTTGTGGGCGCCCCACGGGGTTTTCTGCAAGGGAGAAGAGGGTGAATTCAGGGGAAGAAATCTGTAATGTTCCTGAAGTTTTTTTCCCAAAATTTTTGGATTAAGTAAAAATGATTGTTTCTCCATGAGTGAATGGGCCTCTGGGGAAAAGGTTTGCCATGGTGAAAAAGCCCGGAGCAGGTCTGCCCATGTACGTCCCAATCCCCTTTGATATGACTTTTGTTAATGCTCATTGCACTAAGAAGTAATTTTCCCCTAGATGGGTTTTTTCTAGGGGGGAAATTTAAAAGGTTAATCTATCCGTTATGTAGTTTTTTCTTGGTTAACAATTTTTTTAATTCGGGGGCATAAGGGGCGCGCCTTTGATCTATCTAAGATCTATCACTACAATGTTTAGTCTCCACGATTCCCAAAGTTCCCCTTTAACTTTTTCTTTGCCTTACTTATTTTTTTGGTTTTTATGAAAGAGTTTGGTTGTATTAGGGGCATAAAGATTTTAATTTTTGGTGTATGGAATGGAATGAGTTCACATTGAACAATGAAAAAACCCTTTCCCTTTGGGATCAATTTTAAAAATTCAAAAAAAAAAAAATGCCACTGTATTTTTGAAAAACACTGGTACTCCTCTTCTTAGACTCTTTGGAGTTAGGAAGGGAAAAAGGGAAAAATGTTTATCCTCAGCTATAATCTTTGTTTAAAATGTGTTTCTTAAAGACTAATTTTTTGATTTGATTTAAGAAAATCCTTCCATGGGGGGATTTTTAAAGGGGGAATTGAGCCCTTTGGCTTCAAGCATTGTTTAATCCCAAATTTTTTGACCGGGGTTATTTTGGGGGGTCGTTTTTAAATCCTTTGAAATATTTTGGGGGCAATAATGGCATTAATTACACCAGCTGGGGGATAAACCTAAAAAAAACAAGTAACTAAAAAATTTCCCCCTAAGAGAGGGGGCCCAACAAACGGGTTTTGCCCCTTATTCAGGGACCAGTGTTGGGGAAAGCCCAAAGGGTTTCCTGCAAAAGAAGGGTATTAAAAATTTAAGAACGAGAAGAAATCCTCAGTAGAAAAAACATGCGGAGGAAGATTTCTTTTGTTTTGGGGGTTTTCAGATTGTGGCGTGTCTGGAGCGACGGGTGATTTCCCAGACCACGTGGTGAACGAGGTTGGGTCTATTTTTCTTTTTTTTCGGGGGGGGTTTTAGTTTGGGCGACAAAAGTCCCCATGAGAGCGGGGTTTTTTCTCTTGCTGGGGTGAGGTCAGCCCACCGTAGTTAAGTTTTTTCGTGACAATTATTAACAGGGAACCCCCAATGATGGAAATATTTTTTCTCTTAAGATTTTGGTAAGTGGGGCGAATTCTTTCTTTTGAGTTGTGCCCGGGAGAGATTGGTAGATAGACTTTAAATCTGTCAGGTATTTTTTGTACACCCCTCAGGTCTTTAAGAATTCTCTTTTGTTGTAAAAAATGTACCCGGCTATTACATTTGGGGAGGGAGGGGATGGGTTTTTTTGGTTTGGGGACTATGAATCGATCCAACTTAGGTCTCGGGAGCTCTTCTGGTAACCTAAGCCATTAGATCAATCAAGAACTGTAGTAGCTTTCTGAGTGACCGTTTGGGATTCGCGGGTGGAATATTTTTTTCGCCCGGATCTTTTCCTCTAAAACCGGAATTTCGATGAACTTTTGAACTTCCTTTCCAACGTTATTGGCGTCGATGAGAGATTTTGCGAATTGCAAAAAACGCCATTTTTTTCAACTGGCCCCTCAGGAGACCGTGTTGTATATCAGCTTTAAATCCCCCATCTGTTTTAAATCATTTTGCAGGGGTTTTTCCCAAAGACGGAAAGAGAGTTGGGGGGGTTGTTCAGAAATTAGCAAACCTGACGATTCATGGTGTTCCCTCTCTCCAGAGTCCTCCTGGAGGGTTGAGACATAGGTGGTAGGGGGGGGCTGACTGTCCCTATTTTGTGGTTTTGGAAGGGGTTTGTTTAAAAATCGGTTAAATTTTTTTGGGTTTAGATTTTTTTTTTTTTTGTTTTCCCCCCATTTCCGTCTTTGGGAAGTAAGGTTTAAGGGATTTGATTGGGTCATATTTTCTATTTAGGTGAGGGAAAATATTTCAGGTAGATAGGCGTTTTCCATGTAGAATGTTTGGACGCTGTAATTCGTGGGTAGAGAGGAGTCTAATCTTTAGTAGGGAAAATTTTCCTTTTAGTGTAGGGAAAAATAGGTTTTTAAGAGCGCTACCCGAGATGTAGGTCAAGTTCCCTTGTAAAATTTTGTTGGGGGGGAAAGGGGGGTTGGGGGGGTTTTTAAATTTGATATCTTTGCTTTTTGGTGGGTGATATATTAATAGAGTTATCAGGTTTTGGGGGCCTTTTTAAATAGGCACTCTCTCGTTGGTGATCTTTGTCCTCGAAAAATTTGCTCTTTTTATCATGAGTTACTAAGTTATCCACTGTGGTTTTGGTGCTTATCTGTATCACGAAGTATTTAAGGTTCGTGTATTTTTTTAGGGTTTATTTGAGTTATTTCCCTATGAGGGAATATAATGGCAGTGGGCACTTTGGTTAGCGATATCTTGTCTGGTTTATACTAAACAGGAAATGCGTTAGCTGCCAAAAATTATTTCTGTTTGTTTTTTTGGTTCGTCCCGTTTTTTGTGAGCTGCGCATATGAGGCGAAATAAAATTTTTTAAGGGTCCTCGCTAGCGATATTTTTTTTGGTTAACACTTCAGGATTGGTTATAGGTTAATAGTGCAGTTGGGATGATTTTGCTTTTTGCCTTAGCCCAAACGGGGGGCTAACTGTAAACTGTACAGTGTAAGTATTAGAATTGTGGTAACAGGACACTGTTGTTCAGCGATAGTTTGTGCTGGTTTGTACTGGCAGATGAGTGAAATTGCAGTGGCAGAACCCCTTTTTTTCCAATTCTCGCGCCCGGGTTTTTGCGGGAGGATTTGTCAGAGGTAAATTTGCAGATCAGGGGTATGTTCTATAATTTAGCTTTTGAACAGGCCACGGAAATCCTGGAACTGTGCTGTGTATTTCTGTACAAGTGCAGTACAGAAAACTGTTATCTGGCGCATCTTGTGCTGGTTTTTGCTGGGGAGTTATTCAAAGGGAAATTAAAGCAGTTCACACGGTTTTTTTAAAGGGCCCTATTTTGGTCGAATTACCCCCGAATGCGCCAATTTCGGTAATTCACAGTTTCATAGAAACTATGGTTTACGTCTCCCTGGGCGGGGAGATAATTGACAGTCACTTTCTGCGGCGTATACGGCCGCTAGCATGATTTCTATGGCGGCGAAGTGGCCGGCCCCCCTTTACTCCCCCCCTCCCGCCCCCCCCAACGGCGTAAGGGGGGAAAAATTCGCCCCCCAATTAAGCGTGTGAGCATAGCCTTATGCGTTCAGGAATACAGTTGTTCTGTTAATTAGCTTAAATTCCAAGGAAATTACTGGGGCGCCCAAAAAAAAAAGGCGTCAGGGCAGAACGAACCTATTACTGGCGATATCTTGTGCTCGTTTATGTGGCAGGGTTAATCAGAGATGAGTTATGTAGTTCAGTACTATGCTCTATTGTGCAGCATTGAACTAGTCCGCAGGGATTACTGTGGGCTGCGCAGTATGAGGTTCTATAATTTCAAATATCACTCCCCAGTTGTCCTTAGGTGAATATAAGTGCAGCCAGGCTTATGTGGGGGTCTCTCTGTTCAACAAGTTATAATCCGTCCTCCACTTATAGGGATGCTTTTTGTATATAGGGGCTTGGGCTCAGCAGTGCCTGCACCAGATGGCAGGTGCTTTTCTCCCCAGTGAGCTGAAATGAGGTTTTGAAGGTCACTGACCTTAATAGATTTAGACGCGGCTGCGTCCCGCAGAGTTGGTGACCCGCGTCGTCCTCAAGGCCTAAGACAGCAGCAGGCCCCAGCGCCCGCGGCAGAACGGGATCTTTCCATTTTCTTCAGGGACCGGAGGTCCGTCCTCGATATCCCAGCTCTCCCTATCCGCGTCCTGAGCGGTGGTTCCGTCTGCTTTGCTATACTGCTGGCAGGCAGGCAAGCAGGCAAAGAGGCTCTCCTCGCTCCACGCGGTCAAGATGGCAGCCGATGATGCTCTCACCTCCGTTTCAGCGCCGAGCTCGTTCACCGCCGCAGACCCCGCAGCTCCGCAGGACCCAGCCGGTCACAAGCGCCGCGTCGGAGGCCCCGATCCCGTCTTCTGAGGGCTTCTCGGACCGGAGTTAAGGTAGGCTCTGGTGAGCGCCGCCGCTGCATTCTCTTCTCATAAGATGGCAGATGCAGCCACGCTGAGCTATCCCGCTCTCCTCCGCGCTCCTCTGAGACTCCAACTGTGCTGCGGGCCGCCGACTTCTTCCTACCGGAGCTCTGAGCACCGCCGGTCCTAGGTAGCCTTAAATGAGCGAGGTTCCCCGCCGATTAAGGGTTTATTTTAGCTGTTTTAATATCTTCCTCTCGGAGCTCTGGAATCACACGTCCAGCTTCATGCAGGACCAAACCACGCCCCCTCCTGCCGTCTCCTTCTAAGAGAATTATGATTCTATGTCACCTCAAAAAATTAAAAACAGACATTGCCCTCCTTCAGGAAACTCACTTGGAGGAGGGAGATTTCAGGGGGGTTAAACCCCTTTTGGGGTGGGCTTTTTCTGGGCTCTCCATCCATTAAAATAGGGAAAAATGGTTTTAATTACCCATCATAAAAACTCTCTTTTTCTCTTTTTTTTTACCCATGATAATGGGGGCCGCTAGATTCATGTACCTTGAAAGTCTCAGGGGAAGTATTTCCATCTAAAATATCTAGGCCCTCTCCCAACCAAGGGGTCTTTTTTAAAAAACCCCTGAAGACCATTATCTTTGCCCCTTTTCCCTTTAAAATTGTGGGAGGGGATTTTTAACCTGGGGGTTTAAATTTCCCGGAAGATAGAAATTGTTCTGGTGCTCCCCTTTTTTCCCGCATCCCAGCCCTCACTTTTGGGCTAATTTTATCTCAGTCTCATTTGGTTGTTTACGGGAGGTCTCTTATCCTGAGGGAAGGGACTTTTCCTTTTTTTCCCATCCCAAATTATGGTCCCGATTGATTAAAAATTTACTCTCTCCAAAAGCCATAAAAAGGGTGGATCCTGTGATATTAAGGATTTATTTATTAATCATCCCCCTTTTCCAAAAAATGTCAGAGTGCCCCCAAGGTACAGATTCCTTGGAGTTCCCGTCTTACCTATTTGGGGACGAGGACTTGTAATATCCCGGGGGTGGTGCTGAAATTTTTTAAAGAAAACCCCGGAATAACGGAGCCAGTTTACTTGGGAGACGCAAAAGCGGTAAATTAGAGGCCCTGTTTTGCCTACACTAAAACCCTCGGAAGGTGGTTGCAGACAAATTAGATTTTTGAGTGAGAATTTAGGCAATTTACACAGATTTTCTCTCCAACCCAACCCGCCCCAAAAACCCCCAAAGGGTCTAACAAAAAAAAAGAGTATAGGCTGGCTGGAGTATAGAGAGGTGCCCCGGCGGTCCCCGGTTTAGCTAATTTATTCAGGTTTGGGACAAAGCGGGGCGGTTTTTTGCCATTTTTGCTGGGGGGTTTAACCTTTCCCAATATTATGCATTAAGGACTCAGGGGAATAGAAATATTCGCTACTGCTTTTAAAAATTCCCTACGTGGTTCTATGAATTTATATTCACCAGAAACCTCCGATGACGGGACCCTCGGCGGTTTGGGCCCGTCTGTTTTCCCCTTCCTTTCGAGGCAGACGGGGACAAACCTTTAAACCCCAAACCCTCCAAAATGAAAAATCTTACGGTTATTAAGAATTTTGGGTAATAAAAAAGTCCCCGGCCCGATGCTTCTCAGGAAAATTCTAAAAGTTTTCTTAATCCGAAGTCACTCCCCTTTTAACCACTGTCTCTAATCTTTTCCGACTAACACTCCCATCCCACAAAATAGAAACAGGGCGTTTAAAAAGTTTTCCGAACCCAAAAGGAAAGGCGTGTTCCCCCCCTCTGTACCCCCCCCAATTTCATTAATAAATGTTGATTTTAAAAATTATTTCTAAGGTTTGGCAGACGGGGCGGCCCTTTTTTCTTCCCTGTCTCATTGCCCTCAACACCCCCTTCGTTAAGGGAGAGACCCCATCTCTAAATTTTTCTTTAAAGTCTTACTGTTTGGATGAGATCAAAGTAACCGGGGGCTTCATCCCCCCCAGCGTCTGCCTTTGATGCAGAAAAAGGGTTTCAAACAGGGTCAGCTGGAGATGGCTGGGGCAGTGATGGACGGATTGGATTCCGGGAGCCTTCGTTTATATCTCTTCCAAATATACCACCCCGCGCCCAGATCTTTACCGGGTATTCTTTTTGGGCCATTCATTTTGGGGAGGGACTCGCCGGGGTCCCATTTCCCCCCTATTTTTTTAATTTGGCAAAGAGCCGTTTCTCCAGCCCCTGGGCCGCTAATCCGTCTCCGGGGCTTTTTTATCGTTCATCCAATTTTAAGGTCTCCTTTATTTGGATGATTTCTGTTTTTTTAATCTGACCCCTGGTGGAGTTTCGTAGCTCTAGATCTTTTTCTTGATTTTGGGCCTTTTCTCGGGCTTAAAGGGGGGGTCAATTTTTTAAAGTCAAAATTGTTGGATTTCTCTCCCCTGTTTTTTACCCTTTCCTCACACGCTTCCCAATTTACCTATATCCCTGGGGGTTCACCCCAAGTGTCTGGAATAAATATCGGTAAGCCCCATCCTTTATACCTCAATTACCCCCCCCTGTTCCCAAAATTGGAAAGGGAACTAGAACGATGGATGCCTTCCGTCCCCTTACTTGCAAAGGGCTAATTTTCTCAAATGATGCGTTCCCAAAAATACTTTATTTGTTACAAACCCAATCCCCTTTTGTTAACATTAAGATGCCCGCCAACTTTGGGAAACCGCTTTCATTCTTTCCTAGGAATAAAAAACGCCCCCTATAGCCCTTTTTCTAAACTGATCCCCCAAGGGATAGGGGGGGCTGAATTTGCCCGATTGGGGTTGATAATCACCCAAACCCTCCTGCGTCAGGATCGGAGGGGTTTAAAAACAGTCTTCCAGATATTCCAATCTCTTTTCTGAGGCCACTGGTTCCCCCCGGGACGCTTCCCAGGCCTTCTTCATACCAAAATTCTCTCTTCCAAAGGGGCGAAACAAAGCCTCATTTGAGGGAACGATTGGAGCCTAAAGGGGCTGTAAAACCCCCTGTTCCCCCTTGCCCTCCCAACCACAGATCCCTTTCCACATGGGACCCAAAATTTAAAAACTGGCCTTGAAACCCCCCAATTTTAAATTTGGGAGGAGTAAAAGGGATCTTAACTTTTTCCCCAGCTTATTCACCCTTTCCCCCCAACGGATTTACTCTCTCTCAGAATTATCTCAAAAATATACCTTGCCCCCACGTTTTTTTGGCCTATTCAAAATAGTGGGTTTTTTATGAAGAAAGGGACAAAAGCTGTCGCATTTTAAGTTAATGTTTTGTTTAAGTTTTGCCCTACTTTTTTCAAAGACCACTCTCTATCAGCCTAATGCGGTCTTGTAGGGGTTAAAAAGAAGAGGGGCCCTTGCAGGATTTTTGCTAATTTGGGAGAAGGTCTACCCAAACCAGGGGATCCGATAAAATTTTCTCCAGGGAGGCTGAAGATCCATAAATATATAGTTAATGAAAGGGGAGGACCTTTTTTTTTTAAAATTTGCCCTTTCCGCAATTTTCGGTTTTAAAATTTCCCCCCCCATCCGCTTGCCCAAACCCGTTTGGGCCCTCCCCCAAGTGGGGCACCCCCGCACAGATTTTGTCCATATATTTGTCCTGTGGGGAAAACCATGAAGTTTCTAGGGACAGTCATAAAAACTCGAATCTTAAGTTTCGGTCATTTAATTTTAGAGCCAACACAGCCCCTGTTCCATAATTTACCAAAAACATTTTGGGAACCGCCAATTCTGCATATTTTTTTATTAGCGGCTAAAAAAAGCCTCCTGGCCAAATGGTTAAAACCAACTTTTCCCTACATTGCGGGAAGTGATCCAGGGGGTAAAAAACACATCTCAAAATAAAGTACACATTATCAGGACAAGGAAACCCAATGCTCTAAATTTTTCAAGAAAGGGCGGAGTTCAAGGAAATTTTTTACACCCCCCGGGAGATCAAGGAGATCATGCAGCCTTTTGTTTAACCTCCTGGTATTCTCCTCTCGCTAGGGGCACCTGGGCTTTGGATGGTCTGTATCCCATAACTTGGGGTTTTACCTCAGCCTACCCCGGGCCCCACGCCCTGGATCTCCTGGGTAACTGTCCCTCAGAGTTGGGGGGTGAATTGCCCTATCTATTTCTCTCCCTCAGGTTTTAGGGCGGGCCTGTGGCGATTCGCAGCTTTTTACCCATTTATTTGTTTTCACCTTTTATTTCCCAACCTTACTTGATTACTAATTGACCAAATGTATTATGTCTTTATACATAATGCGTATGGGGTACAATGTTCTGTGTTGTTTTTTTTTTTTTTTTTTTTTTTTTGGGGGGGGGTTACTTTATTTTTTTTTTTTTTTTTGGGGAAGATGGAGACTTCTTTTTGCTTTATTCTTTTTATTTTTTACCAAAATATTCATTAGTGCTATTTTGTACTTTCATAGCTTAGTATTTTTATCTGGTAATTGCCTTTATTTCTTTATGTATCAATGGTATCCACTATGGCAGTATTTGTGTTTTTGTTATTGTAAAATTTTAAAAAAAATTATGTTTACAAAAAAAAAAAAAAAGCATAGACTTTTAATGAAAAAGAACCCTGGCCTGTACACCCCCCTACCCAATATATGGTTGTGGTGAGCAGAAAGGCCATTTCCACTATCCATAGGTGTAATCATGGTTCCCTTCATCTGACCCTGTGTTTAACCAAGTTCTAAGGCAAAACAATGTTCTTCAGAACTCTAGTTGGAAAACAAATGCGTAATGGTAATGGGTTAAAAAATTGAATTTTAACTTTCCTTGACCTTAAGTAAAAGGTTAAATGTATCTGTTCTGTGCAGAATAGTAAGTTCAAATAAAGTAATTATATAAATTAAAACAAAAAGTTTTCGAGTCAAATTTTTGAATATAAAGTAAAAAGTTAAATTTTTCCCAATCCATATTCAATCACTTGACCTACTTCTTGCACAAGCAGGCACAGATTACCTGCATCAGTGGTTATCGGGAGGGCCGCCAGGGCATATGTCGGTAGTGAGGGAGGGGTGTCAAAACGTCACTTTGCTTTGTCCATGGTATTTAGATACAGGCTAGAGCAATAGACTGAACCTTTTGGTTAATCCCCTAGTGAAGAGAACCCTAGCTAAGACTTTGACTTACTGTCCTGAAAACAAATTGTACTTCTCTTCTCACCCGAAACAATAGCTGCAAAGATTTGACCACTTTTGATCGTGGAATCATACAAAAACGGGAAATTTATCCCAGTGGAGAAAAAAAAAAGGAAATGACACTGAAAAATTATCTTCTTTTCCTCTATTAGGATTTGTGCTTTATCCAAAGAAGATAACCACACAAAACTAGTATTTGACCTACAAAAGACCACTAACTTGACCTACAGAAGATCATTAGTTGACCTACAGGGGATAACTTAATTATTTAGAACCACTACTTTTACTTAAAGGATTGACCCCAAAAAAAGACTGTATTGTTCTATCCAAAACTACTACTTGATTATGGCACCCCTATTGGCCCCTATTGAAGACCATTAGTTGACCACCTGAAATATACCAGTTGACTTACTAAATAAAGACCATTAGTTGGCTACCTGAAATCCAATATTTAACTTTCTTAACGAAGATCACTAGTTGACCCACTAAAACACTATTTGATCTGCTATAGACTATCGGAAAGCTAGTTGACTTCTGATCACCAGTAGGTCACCTACTTTAGACCACCTCTTGATCTATAAAAAACAACCTGGCCCAAATAAAGGATCCTTAACCTACGAAACTACTATTGTTTACCCAAAAAATCTTCTTGACCTGTAAAGATCATGTTGACTTATTAAAAAAAAAACCATTACTGACCACTTTAAATCCACTGTTGACTTCCAATAAAGACCAATTGTTTGCATGAAATCCAATATGATTTCTTATGAAAACCCTACTTGCCCACTAGACCTAGTTTTAACCAAATTAAAAATACTATTTGATCTGCTATAGACTAGCAGTTGGGTGAATAGGTAGGTAGGTTTATATATGCCCTGACGTTAGGTAAGTGGGTATATAGGCCCCCCATTTAAAAGGTAGCAAAAAACCCCATTAGGTAGATACATACATAGGCCTCCATTAGGTACAGTAGATAGGTATATAGACCCCAAATTAGGGAGAAAAATAGACCCCCATTGTTAGTAAGTTTAAAAAAGGGCCCCCATTAGACAGGTGGGTATATAAGCTGCCCATTAGATAGGTTGGTAGGTATACAGACCAAGCCCATTAGGCAGTTAAGTATTTAGGCCCCACTATAAGGTGGGAGATGTATAAGGCCCCCCCCATTAGATAGATAGGTTTACAGTCCTACTTATTGAAGGAGGACATGGTTTGAGCTCCACTTATAGCTTAGCTGTGAAATACGGACTATAGGCATTTTCTGGATTAGGACGCAGAGATTGAAAATTGCATAAGATGGACAAATAAAAGTGAACTGCACACAGGTTATGTAAAAATCGTTATAAGAATTTGTGATTGCACTTTTCTAAATATAAAAATATTTTACACTGTTGAGACTATACAACGAGACTGAAAGACTTTATTTGGTCAGTTGCATTTTAGGATTAAAAGGGCCCACCCACCAAGGGGCACAGGAGGTTGTGACAGCCCATGGGTTCCTATAGACACAGTGATAGGGAGACAGAGACACAGTGATAGGGAGCCTAAGTTTAAAAGTACACTGACACCTAATGAAGTCACTGTGAGATTGCCAATGGGTCAGAGGATCCACATTCCCTGAAATGTTCTGCACAAGAGCGCTGATGTCTGGAAAGAAGCCCAAAAGTGAGGATAAAGAGGGGTCAAAATCTTGGAGCCTTGCTGGGTTTGTGTGGGTCTGAGCGCCAGCCCTCATTGATAATTTTCGAATTTTTTTTTTACTTCTTTAAATAAACTTTGCACAAAAGGCACTTTCTCAGTAATATGTTATAATAATCAATCCAGGAACTACAGCCCAAAGCAACAGTTTGTCTTCAGCCGCACACCTGTAGAACAAGAGTCTCCCTTTCCGTCCCCACTGATTATTTCTATGTTAAACTTATGTTGTTTACTCTCCGGTTACACCTTATGCCAATTTCCTTGCAATATTTTCTACCAGAACTTCTCACTGTCAGTATTTCTTGGGCTTTGGGGCCCACTTAGCTGTTCTTGCTGGGATCCAAATGCCACTAACTGCTTTCTGTTGCTCCCGGGTTTTTTCCAGTACTGCAGCTCTCCAGTTACCTACACCCTCTATGCCTGGGGGTGGGATGCAGGTCCCCCTAAATTTTTAAAATACTGAAATTAGGGGACCAATATTGGGCCCAATAGTTAAAAACCAAGTGTTTTAAAAGGTAATATTCCCCCAGTATAAACCTTTCAAAAATGAAAATAATTCACTGGTACGTTTTTACTGTTGCTTTCCATCAATCTGAGGGGTCCACGAAGAGAGGGCACCCCCAAAATTATGTTCTGCAGCCTTGGACCATACCACTTTTTTTATAGAGCAGTATGCACACTGCACATTTGCCGCAAAGGTAAATTGGGGAAACCCTTTTGAAAGGGGTAGCGCCACAAAATCTTACGAGGCAGGGGAAATTAGACAAAATGACTGATGAAACACCTAGGAGGGATAGGGGGGTTAGGGAATAGCCCCAGAACCAAAGACAAATTAACTCTGGTAGACCCATTGGAGTATCGCACTGTCCTCGTCCCCGGGCAAGATCTGCCATATTAGAAAAATACAACACCCGCGTAGCTTTAGGGATTTTTAAAAAGTAATTTCCGGCTGAAAAGATCCCTTGCACAGCAATTAATCTAATCTTCTCTTGTCCCAAAGTCAATGTGACAATATCTTCCAAGGAACCAAATTAAAAATTTTAAAAGATAGCTGAAACCAGTCATGGGTTCCCGACGGCGAAAAAACAAGCTTGTAGGAGAGCGAGTACACAGCTCTATATATAAGTGTTAGCCACAGGGTGATCCAGAACGCGAGAAGAAGTGTAAGTACAGGGAAAAAACCCCAAAGGATTTGGTTTTATGCAGATATACACACGATGTCACCTATCAATCAGCCTATAGGGAGTGTTGATCTCATTGGTGTGAGTATAATATAGACTCCTCAACCCGACGTTTTAAACCCAAGCAAAAATCATGGGGGAGGGGTATGGTCGTTACTATTTCAAACCAACAAAAAACTGGGGGGTTGTTATGGTCTGCCTACATGGGCAAACCAAGCAAAACCATGGGGGTGTGGTAAGGGTTTTTTAGGTAAACCAAGCAAAAATCATGGGTGAGTGTTAAGGGCGCCTATATGGCAAACCAAGCAAAAATGACGGAATGGTTTAGATTTTCCCGTCTGATAAATTCAAAACCCGAGGGGTGTTTTTGGTCTTCCTCACTGGGGCCCAAACAAGCAATAAGCCTTATTTTGACAAGCTCCATTATGTATGGTGCACATCAACATGCTGTTCAGTTCATTGTCGTCCTCATATTTGGGGTCTATTAAGCTCTGGTATATCAAAGGAAATTTTCAAAGTTGCATCCAACAAAAATAAGCGGAGTAAGTAAACCCCAGGTTGAGTCTAATGTCTTCAGGGAAGGGAAAACATCACAACTGGTCATTCAAAAAAACCCCAAGAAAAATGTTATCTCCTGCAGGACCAAAATACTTTTTGGCTTTTGGACACAAGAAACTACAAACAAATGTACTTTATATATTCTGGATCTCAATATTAAAATATAACTTTTAATACAGATTGTCATAAAACATAGAACAGAAAATAACAAAAACATACCCTATGCAAACCCTCAAAGAAAACCCTCAATGACTAAGCTAGGTTTCTAAATGGGGTTGCCCTTGTCGAGGCGGTTACCTTTTTGGGTGAGGCAGCTTAGTCATTGAGGGTTACCCTTTGGTTTGCATAGGGTATGTTTTTTTATTTTCTGTTCCATGTTTTATGACAATCTGTGTTAAAAGTTAAATTTTCATATTGAGACCCAGGATATATACATTTGTTTGTAGTTTTTTGTACGTTACTGGGCAAATCAACAGTAGCTGGGCTTTAGACCAATATCCTTTGGAGCAATTGTCTTGTTGGCTTTTGGACACACAAATTTTTTTTATTTATTTTTTTTATTTCTCAATGTTTTCATATTTTGAGAGTTACAATCAGGTTTGACTATGTCACTGAAGTGATTAAGCACCTCGCTTCAGAAAGGGGAGGAACTCTCCCTGAAACGTTGCACGCTCGTCACGGACCGCCTGTCTGTTTGTTGCTCCACTATTTGGCTCCAAGGAATGTGGAGACCATTGGAGTTAATACATGCAAGGCTTGGACTTTAACTGGTTGCTATCTATGGTGGACGTCCAAACTCAAGTAGCATATTCATTGCACCAAAAAAGTTACGTGTTTTTAAGGGACATGTGTAATAAATAGAGTTTTTAGAAAATCATTGACCCCTGCAAACTGTTTTGGATAAGTGCTGGAATATCACATTTATTTGGTTCTTACAAGGATGTGGTTGTGTGTCCCAGCTTAGCGCCGGGCATAGCTGTAGAGAGTAGCAGTTGTTCCAGAAAACTGGAGCCTCAGAGGGCCTTACCATCCATTTATGTTTTACCACTGCCCATTAGTGATTGTGTGGAGACAGTTGAATTGTCCACATGGTCATCTTGATGTAGAAGTACGTCAAGATGCCCAAACTACTGTAAAGTCAAGGTGTAGAAAGATTAGTTTCCTTATTTGGGATAGTCATATAGTACAGCCCAAAATGTTATAGATTTTATATGAATTACACCCAAGCAATACAAATTATTGGGTAGAACACTGGACCTCTATATACAAATTACAAACAAATTATATTTTCCAGGTACTTTCGACTGAGAAGAGAGAAATGATCAGCACCTACACGTGCATCTTGATAATCACTCTATATTTTTGCCTTCACCTAATATACTCTAAAGACTCCCAATGTCATCTGGAAAATTCAGAGCTGTATGGGATAGGACAAGCTGGAGATGTGATGATTGGTATCATCCCATTTCTTTATTTGGACAATGTTTACTACCATAACACCTTTATTGAAAAAACCTCGGGAAACACCTGGCACTTTAAGGAACCGAAACATTGATGATGTCTTTTGTAAGCTCCCTTATAACATATTAGCAGGAATTCACTGTTGTTCTTCCCTTTTGTGGACCAGTGCTATTCTAACAGTCTTTTCAGTTGGTTCTGATCTTAAATGATACTCTCAAAGGTGTTTTGTCCTTGGTTTCAGTCCAGCTATATTCATTGTGGGGCTCAGCTCAACAGTAGTATGAGAACCACCAAGGGCCTCATGTATGAAAACTGTCTAGGTCTAAGACTTTCTTTGTTGCCCTAAGCAACCAATCAGAGCTCGCCTCTCATTTTTCCAGAGCTGTGATTAGTTGCTATGGACAACAAAGAAAGTCTTAGACCTAGACTGTTTTCATACATGTCCCCCCAAGTTCTTGGCTTCTGTTTAAAGTTTAGGCTTTTATTCAGCCGTCAAAACATACAAAACTAAACAAGTCTCCTAAAGTCCCCAGGAATCATAAGGGTTACACAGTCTGTGTTTGGAAAACCTCTCAGTCTCTTACCCAGTTAAGTTCTCTGGGTTCTTTCCCCACCTGGGTCAGGGAATGTGGCAAAATGCCAGTTATCTTCCGCAACAGGTATATCCACCTAAGCCCAGTTAGACAAACTTCTGACTGGGAACCACACCATGGAACTTCTAAGCCTCCTGGCTTAAAAAGGCCAGGCAAGACCTGGCCTGGATACATGGGAGCAGTCATCCCACCAAGCTCTAAGACTGCTCCAGTAAAGAACAGGCCCACATCGACCTCTTGCCAGCAGCCATACTACCTATACAAGGTGTCAGTAATCTACTATTACTGACCAAGCATTACTGGATTTACTTGATTGAGGAACCTCAGTGACACGTAGCAACCATCCATGACAGCACGTTCTGCCTTTTCACATTGTGAATATAGTAGATTGGAACAAAGCCCCATTCATTTACAATTGGACAATAGCTAGTACAGCCCTAACAATTTTAACATCATATACAAGTGCTGCAGCTATAGGGAATGAACAGGTGGTAGTGTTTCCTGAACCCTGGTGCCTACTGTATATAGTAGTTGGACATCTTTCTATAGTTTATTGTATATCTAGAGCAGTCAGGGGTCTCATACAGATTTATCATCTTGTCCTCTCAGCTTTAAGTTACATTCCTAGATGTGAAGCATTTCTAGGTTACATGTCCTCCAGGCTCATCTTTAGACTTGAATTGGCCCACAGGAGAGCAAGGGAAACTCCCGCTGGGCTTTGGGCATGGAAGGCCTGGGGTTTCTGTTTCATGGACAAAGGCAGAAATACAGAAAACAAGCGGCATGGGCAATATATGCAGTATTGTGCAGTATACTTAGAATGGGCCACAAAAATCAACTCCACTGGTGGACCCTGAAAAATCAACTCCACTGGTGGGGCCTGAAACATCAACTCCACTGGTGGCGCCTGAAATATCAACTCCACTGGTGGCCCTCAAGAAATCAATTCCACTTGTGGGCCCAAAAAATAAACTTCATTGTTTGGCCCCAAGAAGCATACTCACTGGTGGGCTGCAGGCACCCCAGTCAGACACATTGCTTATCTATACCACTTTAGGAATGAGTTGGACATCAGCACCATTTGTGATGAACGTCTTTGTAGTATTGTTTCTGGTCTTACAGCAGAAGATTGAAATCTGAGAAACAAAAAGACTCTTTAGAAAAAATGAGCATAGGTTCACACTGGTGTAGCAGTAAAATACAAATACAATCCAATATCAACAGCACTCTACTAGTCCTAAAAAACAATCAAAGGGAGCATAGGAACCATTGGAAAAACACTTGACATGAAAATGTAAGGTTATTAGGGCCACATGTATGAAAACTGTCTAGGTCTAAAACTCACTTTGTTGCCCATAGCAGCCAATCATAGCTCATTTCATATAGTGCTTTGGAAAAATGAGAGGGCGCTCTGATTGGTTGCTATGGGCAACAAAGTGAGTTTTAGACCTAGACAGTTTTCATACATGTGGCCCTAAGTATCCATTTTTGATCAAAACTATATAAGCCCACCTGCTAACATCAAGGCATCTTCAATACTGATAGGAAACCTACTCTACAGGTTACCTCTCATTATTTTTTTTAGACTGTTTGTATGGGGGAGTGGCTTCCCCCACTTTGGTTTTTGAACTCCGCCCATCTGCACAGGTTTTTAAATCAATGAAGAGTAGCTTGTAACTGGAATCTTCTCTCCCTGAAATGTGGAGGTCTGAACAGGCACCAAGAGAGGTAACATGTAGCGTAGGTTCCCATCTGTATTGAGGTCGTCTTGACGTCGCCTTGACATCGGCAGGTGGGCAGGTGGGCTTATACAGTTTTGATCAAAAATGTACACTAACAACAACAAATTTGTTTTTTGTTGATTGTTTTTTTTTAGTGCTAGTAGTGTGCTGCTGATATTGGATTGTGCCTGTATTTTACTCCCACACCAGTGTTCATCTACGCTCATTTTTTCTTAAGAGTCTTTTTGGATGTGCAGACCAAATATTGTTTTTTTAGACTGAAACTTGAGAAAGGTTCTTAAAGCTGAAAATGGTTTGTCATGAACTGTGCTAATCTTTTCCTTGTACAAGAGCACAACAGTGTCAGTGAAAATCATCTCATGGAGATTAGTCTACCTTTTGGTGTCTTATAGATGAACACATCATAGATGATCATGAAGTTGTAATTCATATCTGCACTGATTTTCTACATTTTGAACATGTTACCATTTTTTTTCATCTAAAGGTTTAATCCTGAGAGCTACCAGCAGCTCCAAGCCATGATATTTGCAATTGAAGAGATCAACAGCAACGACGAGATTCTCCCGAACATCACGTTGGGTTTCCAAGCCTATGATTCCTGCGCTGTAGAGCATAGTTTAACAGGAATGTTTCAACTGGTAACAGGACAGAGAAAAGCCATCCCCAACTACAGATGTCTTGTGGAAATTCCCTTAAGCGCCATCATTGGTCATTCAGCATCCACACATTCGATTGTCATGGCTCATATTCTGGGGCTTCTTAGATATCCACAGGTAATATATACTTGATCATTTCATTGTGTTCTTAAAACAATCTTTGTTTTAGTAGTAAGAGTTCATAAGGGTATAGGGTAGATAGAAAAAGGCTAAACCAGCCAATGTGAAGACCAGGGGGTTCTTTGGTTGGCTAGACGTTCTTTGGTTGGCTAAGACTCGGATACAATATTGAGGGTTCATGGGTTTCATCAATAGTCAACCTCTGGCAAAGATGACACTAACAGGTAATGTATGCTTGACTACTTAATTAAATTCTTCAATTAATCCATGTTTTAGTAGTCAGAGATGCATAAGAGCATGGGGTACATATAACAAAGCTAAACCAGCCAACGGGAAGACTATTGGATTCTTTTTTTGAGGTTTAGCCACCAGAGGGACCATGGGTTCTCCAATAGTCAACCTTTATTTAAAATGACAGTAATAGGTAATATATGCTTGTTTAGTTACTAACTTTCTTAAATAAATAAATGTTTTAGTACTCAGAGGTTCTTAAAGGCATGGAGTAGATAGAACAGGGCTGAGAACACAGCCAACCTGAACGTACCGAAGGATTCTTTGGTTGAGGTTTAGTCACCAGAGGGTACATTGGGTTCTCCAGTAGTCAACATCTAGTAAAAATAACAGTAATAGATAATATATGCTTGATAATTTAATTAATTTCTTAAATCAATCTATTTTGTAGTAGTCAGAGGCATAAAGGTATGTGATAGATCGAACAGCACTAAATCAGTGAACGGGAAGACCAGAGAATTCTTTGTTTGAGGTTTAGCCACCAGAGGTTCCATGGGGTTCTCCAGTAGTCAACCCCTAGTGAAAATTACATTTACAGGTAATATATGGTTGATTATTTAGTTACTTTCTTAATTCAATCAACTGTATGTTTTAGTACTCAGAGGTTCATCAGGGCATGGAGTAGATAGCAATTGAAGAATTTGTTGGTCTTTCTGTTGGCTGAGTTAGAGTTGTTCTTAGACTCTGATACAATATGGAGGTTGAGCCACAAGAGGATCCATGGGGTTCCGAAATAGTCAACCTTCACTAAAGATAACACAAGGGCAGATCAGTTGTTGAAGAAGTTATCGCATTTTTATTGTTCAGAAAAAATGTATTAGTCTTTGCAGATTATATGACCCATATTAACCAATAAAGTTCTAATGAATGTCTCTGGTGGACAGAAGGTGCCCTAGGTAAAGCCGGTCAATGAATATTCTACTAAAGTTAATAATATGTGACGGGCAATTTAGTAGTAATTAACTGGTCACTAGGACTTATCATGCTGTTTAGAAACTAGGCACCAGCTAAGGATCTTTGATGCCTTTTGGTTCAACTTCTAATTTTGTATTATTTTCTTTATTACAAAAATAGCACAAAAAAGAAGATACATTGAAATCGAAGCATATTTATAATAAAGGAATGGTAAAGACTATCCAAAAGATCTGGAAACATATTAGTTGTTGATATTTCTTTAGCCTCGTTTAGCACCAAGAGTTGTCAATAGTTCCCGATAAACATATAGACATTAATGTAAGGAATGGTAGAGTCCATTTACCAGCACATCACAGGACATTTTAGATAATCAATGTAGAAGTGGATTTTATTCAAAAAGATTGGGTGTAATATACAATATACAGTGTTTTACAATGCATCATTTTACTCCAATCTTCCCAAAAACCTTACCAACCTGCACCACTATTATCTGCAGCCAAAACTTGGTTACGTGAAAATTCATGGTACTACAGCAATGTCTTTCTTTGGCTTTCACTCAGGCCAATATTAAGTCCTGGATTTCATGTTGGGCCCTAGACTCAGTATCAACTACAATCCACAGAGATTGTGCTGAATTACCTGGATGCCTCCTACCCCAAGTTTACATGCAACACATTTGTGCCATGCACTAGCAAATTGGGGTAGAAAGAATATGGACTAGAGTTGGCCCTGGAGTCCTGGAGGCCCTCCTCCTATGTGGCCAAGTCTCCATTCGCCCCGTGTTATGATCTCCATGTTCTTTTCACTGTGCACTAGCTTATCACGGCAGAAATAGCATAGACTAAAGCTGCTACTGATGTGTCCAAGTCAGAAAACAAATGGCAGAAACTTCCGAGACCAGTGCCTGTGCAGTAGCACATTGGCAAGTAACAGCTTGAGCGAGATCTGTGACTGTACAAGCAATGGTCTCCGAAGGATCTGGCTCTCATTTGTTGACTCAAGCGTACAGCTGGATCAAATAATTTTAAGGGCCATATATAACCCTCGGGACAGACGTTCGCAAACTCGGGCCTGGGATGGCACAAAGTTTGAAAAATTCGATATGTCCAATCCTCAGAAAAAGAGAAGCGTGAAGTGTATTGACTTAAAGGAGTTTTATTGCTACAATGATAATTTTTAATCATATAGGGAAAGATAAATAAAGACTATTTCCAAATACATTGATGTTTTTTATTTTGCTTAGTTTAGGAGATAAAGAAGATTTTATCTATTGCTAGTGTACACAATTTTCTCTAGGGTAACAACCACCACTCCCTGCTCTTTCTCTGATCTGATTGCTCCAAACGGTCAGACTTTGGCGAGGTCACTCCATGCTGAGTCTTATCACAGGAGCTCAAAGGGGTTGTCTTGCTACAAAGATTAGCTTTCAACATTTAGTAAACAATAACTGAGGACTTTTTACAAAGATATTTCTTTGTTTATTTTGCTTTGTTGAGGAGATAAGAGAGATAAAAGTGCACATAGGTTTCTCTGGTTACCTTCCTGCTCTCCCCTACTCTTTCTGCTCTTTGTCTTATCTGAGAGCAGGAAGTGATGTCAAATCAGGTCTGCACACAGGACGCTTTAACTCCAAAAAACAAAGGAGATTAATTACTTTTGTTTACTTTGAGCGCTGAAGTTCTCTGCTCTACAGATAACATCTCCTGCAGTCATGTGAGTGCAATTTGAAGAGGTTTGAATACAGGGCTGATATGCATATCACTGATATAGAACTACCTACAGCATGACCCGGAAGAGCCAGGAAGCATTAATCTAAAATTGCTTGTGGCTCTGTGAAACAGCATGGTGAGATAACCGCTTAGAGCTTTGTAGCTTTGTACACTACAGTTTATCAACCTTTCTATAACCTCACTATAACAGAATCAGCTATGAATAGCAGAGCTGATGTGTCTATCACTGCTGTAGAACCACCCATAGCCTGACCAGGAAGTGTGAGTTTGAAGCTGGCTGTGGCTCTGTGAAACAGCATGGTGAGAAAACCCCTTTAACATAGAACTGTTGTAGAAATGTTTATCAATAGGAAGCAGCCCTGCCAGATGAAGAACATACACATCTTCAGTAGGATGTTTGTAATATATTAATCCATCTCCAAATAATATTTCCTATACAGATCGGTCATTTTGCTACTAGTCCTCTCCTCAGTGACCGAAGAAAGTTTCCCTCATTCTTCCGGACTGTCCCCAGTGATGTTTTCCATTCCCAAAGGGGTCTTGCTCAGCTGGTGGTTACATTTTTGGATGGTCGTGATAGGACTTCTGCGGTGGATAATGACTAAGGCCAACCAGCAATTCAACTTGGTAAGGCAAGAGAATACTTAAAGCTGGAGTCTTGTGTTTGCCTTCTCAGAAGCATCACTGTAAATGCCGTACCGGAATTTCGCAACATTCCAAACAATTGTGAAAGTAATTTAAACAATCTTCAGCCAGGGTAGATGTTTTCTTCCTAGGACCTTTATTTGTTTCTAATAGTGTCTGAGATGATAAGACAAGATGTCGCCCAAAGGATATTTGTCAATAGTGAAGCCTTATCAACCTCAACACTTTTCCAGGGAACCAAGTGCATAGTTAATGTTTCAGATGGTCACCATGGTCTAGCACTTAACAGTGGTACAATTCAGGAGGATTTTGAAGATTTTCTTAATACACAGTTCATCCTTCAACAGCCAACTGAGGGAGGAATATGGGCAAAGTTTCTCTGGGAACAACTTTTTAATTGTGAATTTATGGAGAACAACATCACAAGCTCTTCAAGTTCTCCACTAAAGAGATGTACAGGAGCAGAAGACCTGAAGAGCGAAACCAACATCTACAATGACTTGAGCAGTCTACGAGTCACATACAGTGCCTACACGGCAGTCAAGATGATTGTTCAGCTTTGGAAAACCTGAGGTACCTGCAGAGGGAGGAGAACGACAGGTCCCCTACACACATGTGCTGACATTTTAAAGTTTGAGCCTTGGAAGGTATGATACATTACAGATAAAGAATGCAGAATTGAAATAAAAAATTATTTAAAAATTTTAAGGTGAAGATTTCATAAAAATGTGTAGAATTTTAGGAAATTCTAGTGGCAAAAATATTGTCATTGTAGAAAAAGAGCGGAAAAAAAACATAACTGGATCCATAGTTTAAATTTTTGGATTTTTAGTGTAAAGTGATCCTTAAACCTTAAATGATATAATCTATTTTTGGGAGGTTTTGTTTTTAATCAACACATTCTGACACTTTTTATTCTTCCATCATTGTAGCCAGGTAATGACTTCTTTTTTTTTAATGGAAATGTTTTTAGAAATCAATGCCACTAGTTTAGTGAACATAAAAAATTTATTATTTGTTTCTGGGGGAGCATGGAAATAAAATGCAATTCCATCAATGTTTTCTTAGATTTTAATTTTCAGTTCATCATGTGGGATAAATTTGTTATATGTTATTTATTTATTTTTTCGGTTGAGACAGTTATGGCAATACAACCCTGATTCCTAAAAAGTTGGGATACTGTGTAATATGAAAGGAGAATGCAAAGGTTTGTAAAGCTCTTATAGCCACATTTTATTCACACCAAAAAAGAACACATTTCAGAGGTTAAAAGTCATAAATTTATCAATTAATTTGAAAAAATTAACTAAATTAGATATTGATGGCAGCAACCGATCTCAAAACTGTTGAACCAGGTTAAATAAAAATGCTGGAAAAGTAATTGGTACTAATGGAAAATAGGAGGAGGGTCAATTTTCAACTAAGTCACATGACTGTGTATAAAAAGAAAATGTTAAAGAGGCAGAGTCTCTCGAAAGCAAAGATGGTCAGAGGTTTACCAATCTGTGAAAAAAACTGCATCTAAAAATTGTGGAAATATAGGGCGACATGTATGAAATTTGGCGTTTAAATGCCAAATTTCATGCACATAATATTAGTTTTAGAAGCGCCTTATTATGAACACATTTTTACTTTACAGCGGGTCATCAAATATCGGCACATTTCTATCGTTTTTACAACATTTCTGGCTCAGTTAAACCACGTTTGAAAGCATCTACTTGTTCCAGCAGTAAGGCGCCTGGAAATGCCGTACTGAAGCTATAAATCTATAGCTCCGTACGGTTCTAGTGCGCCCTGCCTCCCATACGCCCCCTGAAATCAGGCTCATTACAAAGTGCCGCAGGTGCTATGTAATGCGCCTGATAATGGCGTGTGGGCTATTTAAAAGTGTAGCAAATGGGGCTGCGCCTCATATTGGACTAAAAATATGCCAGATATCTGGCACAGCTCAGTTCATACATGCTGCCCATAATATGTCCCGAGCAACCAATAACAACCATCAAACTTTTGCAAATGAAGTTCTCCAGATTCTCTGAATCCTTTGATGATTTTATGAACAAGCTTCGCTAGTTAACGGCCACCTCTCTCTGTTCTGCAGCCCGAGTAATTCTCTTTTGAGAGAGCTGAGTAGCTGAGGAGCTTTTTTATGTTTTTTTTATGTTTTTTATGTTTTTTTACTGACAAACTTTAACCTTGTAGATCTCTTTAGCCTTCTGTCCTGCTGTTCAAAACCTTCCATTACTAGTATCCGTCTTGGGCTCAGCTGGGAATAACAGAGCTAAAAGTTCAGTCTCTACTGTAGAACCCCCTACAGCCTGAAAAGAAAGTGAGATCCTGAAGCTGTGGAACTGCCCACAGCCTGAACAGGCAGTTGGAGCATGAACGGCAGACCCACCACAGTGTTTAAACAGAAGAGAGAACCTAGAGCTGTAAACCAAACCCACAGCCTTAACAGGAATGAAAACCTGAAGTCTGAGAACCACCCACAGCCTGAACAGGAAGTGGGATCCTGAAGCTGTAGAACCACCCACAGCCTGAACAGGAAGTTGGATCCTGAAGTTGTAGAACAGCCCACAGCTTGAACAGAAAATGGGAGTCTGAAGGTGAAGAACTGCCCAGAACTGAACAGGAAGTGGGAGCCAGAAGCTGGCTGTGAATAGCAGGCTCTTTGAAGCATCATGGTTAAAATACCACTTTAAGTCGACTTTCTTTGATCTGAGGCACCCAGCTTGCTTATCTCTTGACATACCAGTAAGGGTTTCACTTTTCTCTTCCTGTCCACTCTCATTGCACATCAATCTATCGTAGAGGTTCCCCTATTTCTAGAGTCCAACCACTGGTGAAAATTTCCTGGGATACAGCTTTGTCCACAGCTGAATTAGCAGTTTGACAGGTTATCAGGGCAAGTTATCAAGAGCTCATGATTCTGTTAGTCATCTTAGCATTTTAAAGCTATTTTGTTATGTGGTTGTTCAGACACCACTCACAAAATAGCCATAGTGCCAAATGCCTGCCACCAGGCCCAGACTGACAATCTGGCAGACTGGGCAGATTCCTGGTGGGCTGGGCTGTCTGGTAACACATGGGTCATTCAGCCTATTTACTCACTTCTCTGGGGCTGCTCTGCTCACTCTGCCGTGAAGCCTCACCCCCTCTGTCCCACATGGCACTACCCCCTCACTCACACATAACCCCACCCCTCCCCAAAAAAGGGCCCTTTCTGTGGGCAGGAAAGAGGGGGTCCTTGTCCTGTGTGCAAAAAAGGGTTTACTCCCTCCTGATATAGCAGTGTGACTGGAAACAGCACAGGAGGTCATCCTGTCACACAGTACAACTCAGCATGCTTGCTACTATCCAGAAGGGTGAGGAGGGTCATTGGGAACACTGGAAGAAACTGCCTATTTACTGCCTTAAGTACTTATATATTACTCCCCTTTGCCCTAACATGCCCTTTATGTGCTCCTACTCCACGTGCTCCCAACCTCCTTCCATTTGCTCCTGTCCCTCCTCCATGTGTACCCCTCCCACCTCCATGTGCTCCTGTCCGCCTTTCATGTGCTCCTCTTTCCCCTCCATGTTTTCCCCTCCCACCTTCATGTGTTCCTGTCTCCCCTTCATGAAACCCCCTTTGTGTGTTCCCACCTTCATGTGCTTCCCACTCCCCCCCCCATTGACCCAAACCCTTTTTTCCTGTGATGAACTTTTTCCCCTTCCTCTTTTTTTATTTCCGTTCCTTGATTTTATTCCTGTTCTTGCTAAAATTTTTATAGCCAGGTAAAAATTCTGTGCTTGGTATAAATTTTTTAGTGAAGAAATTTTTTCTTGTTTAAGGGGAGGTTATATTGTTGCGGGGGCCCCCAAAGTTCCTATCAGACAAATTGGCTAAGGTTAAAAATGATTAAAAAAACATTATTTGTGAGGGGTTATATATGGTTGTGGGTCATTTTTACGTTCCCCAAACTTTTATTAGGGGATAGGGTTTTTTTTTTTTGGGTTTTTTATTTACTTTTCATTTATTTGCTTTTCACTATTATTTTTTTAGACCCTATATGGAATTAAATTATTTGATCACTGGATCACTTTTCTAAAAACTGTAATTTCTTATGCTGTGTTAAATACTTTACTATGACAGACGCCATTTACCCTAAAGACGCCTATACATAGCAATCATAGGCACATTGAATCGCATTGCAGGTGTTCCTATATGTGCAGTGGTAGCCACCTCTCTTTATCAACCCACATAGATGCTGTTGATGTTACTGACCGTGGCACCTAAGGTGTTAAGCATCTGGGGTCATAGTTTCCTCCATTCCCAGTTGTACATTTCAACTGACTCTCTCTGAACCTGCACCATCAAAGCATCATTTGGAGACCCTTTAAACCCTTTTATAGACCGGGGGGGGGGGGGCAAATGTGCCACCCACCCCTTCCCCTCTCCATGCCCATAATTCTTCACTACTGGGGTTTAGTAAAGACCTTCCACTTCAGACACCAAGTAATAGTCAAGTTTATGGTCCTTATTTGGAGAGGGATGAAGAGATAAAGACATGGACAAGGCCTATACATACACATTAAAAAACCCTCCTTCCCCTTTCCCCCCTTCTGCTGTTTGAATCTTGCAAAGGCCAAAAAGTAAAATTTTTGTGGAATTAACAAACAATTAAAAAAAACATTTTCACCCTTTATCATTATTAAAAAATTCTGCACCATTTTTATTTTGCTGCTCCTTCTGATCCATAGGTACAGCTCCTCTCCCCGGGGTACGCCCCTGGTGAGAGCTCCCGTCCTGGGGGCCAGCTCAGACCCACCTTTCCTCCAGGCGTACTGTCAGTCTATTGCCTGCCTGTAATCCCATATCATGTGACGAGGTTTCAACTCAGGTGCTGCATTCTATCCCATCTTCTGTATCCTAAGTAATAGTAAAACAATAAATAAAAAAAAAGAAAAAGAAACCTCATTGGTAGTGATGAGAAAAAAAAATTCACGGGGGGAAAAATTCTGCGGAATTTTAAACCCTAGGCCCTCTAGGCTAAAAGGAAAGATCCCATCACTACATTGTAGCTACTAACAGCTTTTTACATAAACAGACCTTTGTTTGACTAGAGTGAGCACACTGTGGGCAAAGGCATGGTCATGTCAACCTGCTGGGTCACATGATATGCTGTTCAAACAATTCATATATTTGAGCACACTGAAAGCTGAAACAGGACAAACAACTACCTTCGTGGTAAAACCCCTTCAAGGAAATTAGTAGTTTTGCAATCTTTATCAAACTTTTTGTTTCCTATGTTAACCCAATCCTTGTTTCCAATTACCTTTTTCACAGCTGCTACGCTTTATAAAGAAAGCAAGGATTAGAATGAGTAGCGGTCAAGAACTATATTTTGATCAAAATGGGGACCCACCTCTGTCTATGTATAGTAACTGGCAACTGAGCCCGAAAAAACCAAAAAACAATCGGTCGGAGTATGACACCCCTAATCTTCAGATCAAGTTTTTTTACATAAACAAAAGCATCATCCAGTGGCCCGCGGGGGAACAGACGGTAAGGAGATCAGGAAGTCCTTTGTATTTTTACAAAAAAAAAAAAAATATTCGAAGTATTCAATGGCTATGAATTTGTCATTCAAGGGTTCAGATAAATTGAACCTTAACTGATCTGCAGAACAAAGAGGATGTGGTGCATCTTGGCCCCAATCACTGCAGCACCCAACACTGAACAACAATGCACCTGTAACGGACTTGGTAGTGGATCCACTGGACCACCGCAAGCGTGGAGTAAGCCACGCCGGGCACGGAATCTTAAGTAGCCCCGGTTTTCACCAGAGCCCGTCCGCAAAGCGGGATGGACTTGCTGCGGCGTATGAGGTCCAGGTCGTTACCCTGAACGTGACTTTGCTTGCGGCGGCAGTCGAGGTGCAGCGAGGTACAAAATCGTTAATCCAAAGAATCGTAGGGGTGAGCACGGCAGTATGGTCAGGGCAGGCGGCCCAATGGTTCGTCGGTCGTGGACAGGCGGTTTAAGTGTCAGGGCAGGCTGGCAGTGGTTCGGAGTCGAGACACGTTAGAAGGTCTGGTACACGGCAAAGGCAAATTACTATCAGGAACGCTTTTCTCCAAAAGGACACAGGGCAACAAAATCCAGCGGGGGAGGAGGGGAAAGTGACGTGGGTCAATACCTTAAATAGAGACAGCGGCCCGGCAATTAGCAATTTCCTGGCGCACTGTACCTTTAAATCTACATGAACGACGCGCGCGCGCTAGGGGCGCGCGCATGCGTATTCGGGCAAGAGGGGAGCGGGGATGACCGGGGGGAGAGGTCGGTGAGGAGAGGGAGGATGCGCCCACGGGCGACAGTAGGACCCGCGGTGGCACCCGTCCCCGGCCCGGGGAGCCTGCCTGGGGGACACGGTGCGACCGCGGTCCGTGGACCGGACCGCGGCCCGCAACCGTTACAGTACCCCCCCTTAGACATCCCCTCCTTTTTAGGATTGCGAAAACATGAGGGACGGAGGTCACGATTCGTTGTTGCATTCTGGCTCCCTGGACATCTCCTCGGGTCGAAGCTTTCAATCCTTACGAGGAAAGAATGCGCTTCCCTCTGACCATCTTTCCATCTCCAAGATGTCCTTTACCTTCAAGATTGGTCAGCGGGGATTGGCTACTGGCGGAAGGTGTTACAATCGTGAGGAAAACGTTTCAGGACCAGCGGCCTAGGAGGGAGACATGGAATGCGTTTGGATCGGAGAGATGGAGGCAAGGAGAGCTTGTACGTCACCGGGTTCAAATCCGAAGAACCTTGAAGGGTCGAGAAGCGAGGGCCAATTAAGACTAGGAACCTTCAGGCGCACGTACCTCGGAGGAGAGCCAAAATTTGTCCCCTGGGATGAATGTTGGGGCAGGTCTTTTCTCCTCTTGTCAGCCATGGTCTTCCTAGGGCAGAGGCCAAGTAGGGAACGTCGGGTCTCTGCCAGATGGCTTGATATCCCGAACTTGGTCGTTGGACGCAGCCGGCACATCGAATCCGTGGGCAGGGGAAGGGGGGGTTGGGGTGGCGGCATAGGACACAAAGCAATGGAGAGACGCCGGCGCCTCGAGACGCGATGGTTGTAAGGAGAATATTCGGCTCCCAACGGGGAGCAGCTCGGCCCAGTTTGTCCCCCCTGACGTCCTGATACAAGTGACGCAGGTATTCCCCCAGAATTGGTTCACCCGCTCCACTGCCCATTGGAATTGAGGGTGATATGCTGACGAAAAGTCCAGCTTGACTTGCAGAAGGGAGCATAGTGACGCCAAAAATCGGGAAAACAAATTGAACACCCGCGGTCGGGAAGGAGACAATGTGGAAGGTAACACCATGACGTCGGAAAACATTGTGGAAGAAAATGATTAGCTAAGTGTGGACAAAGGCAGACGGCAGGCCAGGGAGAGGAAGAACGAAGTGGGACCATCTTCTGGAACCGGTCAGTAACCACCCAGAGGCCCGAATTCCCAGAGGAGGCCGGCAGGTCAGTGATGAAATCCATGGCTTTGTGCGTCCTACGCGGATATCTGGCGTACGGGGCAATGGATGCGGAAGCAGAAGAGACGGCAGGCTGTGGGTGGGACCTTGTTCCGAGCACACTGTGATACAGGGCGTGGCATAGCGTGAAGTCCGTGACATCCTGTGCCAGAGTCGGCACCAGTTGGTGCGTGAGATCCCAAAAGCGTCGGACTTCCGTCTGGCCGGAAGGACCAGCCAAGAAAGAGCTAGGCCCCCATTCCCAACACCTTCTTCCTGAGTGCCGGCGGCACGAAAGTCTTGCCAGGAGGGACGCTCTGGAGATCGGCGGGAGCCACGTGCACCAACCGGTCGGGAGAAATGCTGTGTTGTGACACGGGTTCTTCACCGAAGGTCCGAGGCACGGGAAGAGAGCATCAGCATTGACGTTTTTCTCAGCGGGTCGGAAATGTATGCGGAAAGTCGAAACGTGAGGAAAACGATGAGGCCTCGGGCTTGGCGAGGATTCAAGCGCTTGGGCTGTCTGAAGATACAGTATTCTTATGGTCCGTAAAGATTTCGATGAGGATGGCGGAGCCCCCTCAGCAGATGTCGCCATCCTTCCAGGGCTAAATTGATGGCCAAGAGTTCCCCGGTCCCACTGGGCATAGTTCCTGCTCCGCCAGCGGAAAGGTCTTAGAGATGAAACCCACATGTGAGAATCTTTGCCTTGGGTACTCTTTCTGTGTGAGGGACCGCCCCGGCCCCACAGAAGAAGCATCCACCTCCAAGGAACACGGCTTCTCGGGATCAGGGGCCGGACAAGACAGGTGCAGTGGGAGAAGGCAGAGTTTTTAGATCAACAAACGCCTTTTCGCCTCTGGAGGAGGCCAGCACTCGGGTCGCGGTTCTTCTAGTGATGGGCCACGATGGAGACACCAAAGGTGGAGAGAAGTGGGGGAATTAAATATTGACGGTAATATTCGCGAAGCCAGGAAGCGCTGGGATGGGCCCGACGACCGAGGTGATGTAGGCCATTGTAGTCACGCAGACGAGTTTAGGTGGGTCATTTCAGGACCTCTGGCTGAGGCGATCTACTCACGAGGATGGGTTAGACTGGTCTGAAGGAATAAACATTTCTCCAGCTTGGCGTACAGTCGATTGCTGCGCAGACGTTGCAGAACTTGCGCACTTGGGCTCGGTGCGTTCTGAAGATCAGGGTGAGAAAATAAGGATGTAATCCAAGTTCACTATAAACGCAGGTTTACAAGAGACCCGGAAGACATCGTTAACAAATTCCGTTGATAACAATGTGGAGATTGCAGAGCCCAAAGGGCATCACGAGGATATTCCGAAATGTCCATCCGGGTAATAAAACGCCGTTTCTTCCACTCGTCCCCCTCCCGGAATTCGATGAGGTTATAGGCACCTCGCAGATCCAACTTGCGAAAACACTTTAGTCCTTGAGGCGGTCGGTCGAAAAGTTCTGCGTTCAGCGGGAGAGGGTTTAGCGTTTTTTTTCGGTGATTTTTTGACGTCCCCGGTTATTAGTCTATACATGGACGGAGGGAACCATCTTTTCTGTACGAGAAAAACCGGGCTTTGGATGGGGAGAGGAGGAATTTACGGAGAACCATTTCTGCAAGTTCTCTGTATGTAGGCCGTCATGGCCTGAGTCTCAGGTACAGACAGCGGGTAGACCTTCCTGGGGGCGGGACTGGTTCCTGGAAGGGAGGTCAATGGGGCAGTCGTAAGGCCAATGTGGTGGCAAGCGTATCGGCCTCCTTCTCGGAGAATTCGTCCTAAAGTCCTGGCACTCTGCGGGAAGTGCTGGCAGAGGCTCAGCAAGCGGGTGCGGAGAAGGTGGTAGGGCACTGGGCGTGGTTACCTCCAAGCAGAGGTCTGCCATTCTGGTCCCCAACACAGGACCTCACCTGTCTTCCAATCCAGGTAAGGGGCGTGACGTTGCAGCAGGGAAGCACCCAAGAGGATCGCGAGGAAGCACGGGACAGAACGTGGAACCTGTCTTTCCTGATGTAGTGCCCCCACCGGGTAGTCACTGGACGGGTTATATACTGGATGGGATCAGTGAGGAGCTCCACTACCGAAGAAATAAGCAAAGGTTTTCCAGGCGGGGCTACAGGCCATGCCGCGGTATCGCGGTTAACAAGAGGCATGAATAAAGTTCCGGCTGACCCCGAGTCCAGGAAGGCTGAACTCCGGACACGAAGAACCAGCGTCAGGACAATCACCTCACTGGCTCATCAAACGTGGGAGAGGAAGAAACTGCACCTAGGGCCGCTCTCCCACGGCACCTAGGTGAGGAGCGTTTCGGACGCTGAGGACGATGGGGGGCAGTTTGCTGGAGAGTGGTCCGGGCTGGCGCAGTAGAGACATAGCTTCTCTGCACGATTGGGTTCAGCTTTGCTCCGTTAAGTGAGCCCGTCCTCTTGCATAGGTTCCCCTCTGGCTGGCTTGAGGTGGTGGAATTGGAGAATGCTGGAACACAGGAGCCAGGTAAAAAACGGACGATGAGGACGAGGAGCCTCTCTTTCTTTGCGAAACGCTCTTCCTGCCTCTCAGTGAACCTTATATCGATTGCGAGTGGCAAAGGTGAAATTAATTGTTCAGGTGGGAGACGGGAGGTCTCCTTGCTTGCCCAAAGCATCTTTTACCCTGCTGGACAGACCCTTTTTGAATGGTGGCGCAGTAGGGCGGCATCGTTCCATGAGAGCTCGAAGCAGGGTACGGAATTGAGGCCGCACAGTCTCCCACAGAGGACTCGCCCTGAAGAAGCTCAAGAGGGCGGTTTTTTTCTCAGCAGAGGAAGCACGCGCCGGCTCTCGAAAACGGTGCGGAATGCATGGAGGAAGGACTGTAGGTCCGCAGTCACAGGGTCGTTCCTGTCCCAGAGCTGGGGTTGCCCAAGCCAAGGGCCTTCCCGGAAAGTGGCTCACATCGAAGGCCACCTTAGACCGCTCGAGCGGATAAACTGGTACGCCACAGCTCCACATGCAGTAGAGCACTGGTAATGAAACCCCGGCAAGAGCTTGGGATCCCCGGGCAAAGCTGGAGGGTTAGAGGGGCGAAGCTTGAGGTCCACCAGTAGCCAAAGGAAAACTGCAGATGTAGACGGAGCACATATGGAGGCGGGAGGAGACTGCTGCTTGGGATGCAAGGATTGACGCATCATGGCGACAGCTGGCCCAAAATGCTGTCCCCTGTTTGTGCGATTTGGTGCGGATGCTGGGCAACAATAAGTGTAATATCCACGATGTTGGAGAGGCACCTTGGCGGGATCCAGGGCTACTGGATCTGACTGTAAAACGGACTTGGGTAGGGATTCTGTAGCCACCGCAAGCGATTGGAGTATAGCCACGCCAGGGAAACGGAATTAAGTAGCCCCGGTTTTCACCGGAGGCCCGCCGCATAAGCGGATGGACTTGCTGGCCGGCAGTGAGGATTCCTGGTCGTTTACCTGATGTGGGACTTGCTTGCGGCGGCAAGCCGAGGTGCAGCCGACGGTCAAAATCGTAATCCATGAATGTTCAGTGGTGGAGCAGGCAGGATATGGTCAGGGCAGGCGGCAAGGGTTCGTGGTCGTGGGACAGGCGGTAGGTGAAAGGGTCGGGCAGGCGGCAGAGGTTCGAGTCGAGAAACGTAGCAGGGCTTGGTATCCGGCAAGGGCCAAATATTACTATCATGAACGCTTTCTCAAAGGCACAGGGCAAACAAAGAATCCAGCGGGGAAGTGAGTGGGTCCAAAACTTTAAATAGAGACAGCGCCCGGCAATTCGCCAAATTTACCGGCGCACTGTCCCTTTAAATTCTACATGAACGAGCGCAGGCGCTAGGGGTGCGCGCTATGCGCCATTCCGGCAGCAGGGAACTAGGAACGTACGGCGGGCGCGGGTCAGGTGAGGAGGACGGGTCGGTATGCGTTCCATCGGGCGGACAGTAGGACCGCGGCGGGCACCCGTCCCCACCGGGGACCTGCTCGGGGGACATGGTTGCGACCGCGGTCTGTGGACCGGACTGCGGCGCAACCCGTTACAGCACCTATGTCCATCTGGTAATTTATGGTCCCACTGGACCTGGTTGGATCTGTTTAGGAATCAGTAGATCATCATTTGATGGTTGACAGCATGTTTGACTAGAATAACTATTATTATGATGTCTATAGGTCAAGAAAAATTGAACTAACCAGTTCCTGACCAGACACATTTACCTTTACCTTACTACACGCCGAACTAAATTTTATAACTCTTTTATGTGCTCGGTTATTCTCCTGATTTTTTTTTGCCTTTTTCCACAATGTGTTTTATTTTTGTGCAATTTTTACATTATGTATAACATCAGAAAAATATTTATGTCAGAAAAACAACTCTGGGGCGACTTATATAACTTTTTTGCTGATTTTCCTTGTAACAGAGGCTAAAATACACCCCCTGGAGTCACTACAGAGTTGATCCAGTTCTGATAAGACCCAGCAATTCCTGCAGCTACTAAGAATGCAGTTTATGTAACAGTGGAAGCTGGGTATGTGGATCCTCAGGGCCAACACGAGCGAGAGTATAGATGCTGACCATGCCAGGGAGCGGAGTCTAAAACAAGTGATTCATATGTCATGTGACTGAGAGACTGTGAGGCAGCAGCCATTTTACAGAGTGAAAGTTGGACTTGAGAGTTGACATAGAGGACACACATTGAGCACGATTATGCCTAGTTCCCCTGCCTCTGTGAATCCATTAACAGTGACCGGTCCCTGTTGGGAGAAGAGAGTTCTGCTTGCTGCGTTTATGCTGTTGGCAAGGAAAGCACGGAGACAGAATGGACATTGTACCAGGGTCCACAAACAGAGAGGAGTGACCCCCATCTTGAATATCAGACTCCGACAGAGGGGATCATCATCCTGTAGTAAGCTTAGTTAGGGCCAGAGTCGATGTCAGGTTATAAGTAATATTCAGGACGTTTGACATTCAGTACTGTTAGTACTGCAACCTGTTCACCTGTTAAACTCTGAATGTTATCTATTTTTTAGGAATAGTGGGTTTAATTAATCCGGTTGTAAGCTGTTTTGCTACACTGTGAGCGCGCCCTTGAACCGCACCACATAAAATTGTTCCTGTTGTGTAAGGCATTAAGAGGTAAATAACGGTCGGCCTTTCCAAGTCCATTGGTAGGTAAAAGTGTCGTGTATTCGGAGAACATACTTTCGGCGGTGTGCTGTGTAGCACAGGGGCTTTGCTCACACTCTTGTGCATGTATTTTGGGAATTGTCGTGAAGTTCAGTAAAGTACAAATTTGGTTGAACTAGTATTACAGTCACTTTCCTTGCTCATGACTTCTCTGTATTCTGGAGAGCCCACCCCCCCGGATGACAGGGACAGGTGAGGGTACCACAGTAGGGACAGGGGCCAAAATGGAAACACCAGTACCTCCGCGGTCTGAGACAGGAATCGCAGTGTGAACCGTGACAGCACCCCTGCCCTTAAGCCTCCCCCTTTCTGAGTTAGACCAGTTCCCCGATAGCACAGGGGGAATACAACATCCCCCTCGGTTTCTCAAGAACTGTGTTCATGTGAGATGACTTGCCAGTTGTCTTCAGATATGATTGTCTTGGTAGTCTTGGGACACTTCTTGTAGGCAGGGGGAGAGCTGGGCGGGATTGCACCGGAACTCACCCCAATGTATAACCTCACCCATTTTCCAATCTGACGCAGGAGTGTGCAACTGTAACCATGGGAGAACCAGCAGAACTTAAGCAGAGGAACAAGGCAGAACATAGAATGAGATCTCCTCCTCGTGACAGCTCCCCACCTGTAGAATCAGTGGCTTAGTATGGTGCAGCACATGTTCTTTCAGAATTTCCCCCTTGATGGAGGAAAACTGCATAGGTTTTTTCTAGATGAAAGACAGGCAGGCAATACTTGTCAAGCAGAAACAGATAGTTAAGGTTATCCGAGGAACCAGAGTCCAGGAAGACAGAAACTTGAAACATGGAACCAGATGCAAATCTGAGAGTGACCAGAGTGGTCAGACAAGGAACAGATGCATCTCCAACCAAGGTAGCTTCATCCATGAAACCTTGGCACAAGCGAACTGGGAAGTTTTTAAAGAAATTCTCAGCACTGCCACAGTATAGACGCAAGTTCAGACTGTGTTGGCGAGTGCGTTCCTCATGCGTTATATGAACACTGTCCACCGGCATAGGTTCATCTTGAGGAGACGTGCGGGCTGGGTGAGGAAAACTTGGGGAGACAGGTGCAAGGCGAGGAAGCTTGCGAGACCAGGAATATGTAGTCTGCTGTGAAGCTCTTACTCTCTCTCTCTGAGAAACAGATGTCAGTCCTGGTAGCTAAAGCGATGAGGTCATCCAGGGTACTTGGTAGGTCGCGTCCAGCCAGCTCATTCTTAATTCACCCAGTGAAATGCCCCCAGAAGGCTGCCACAAGAGCCTCATTGTTCCAGGCGAGCTAAGAAGCCAACGTACGGAACTGGATGGCATATTAGCCCACAGTGGAATTGCCTTGTCTGAAGCAGTGAAAAGAAGAAGCATCAGAGGTATTGCGCCCAGATACTTCAAAGACTTTATAGAAGGTGCACAGAAATTTCTGACGATCTACAGTCAGCAGGTCCCCTCGCTCCCAAAGGGGTGAGGCAGTTAGCGGCTGTAATTCACTTCCAAAACCTGATGTATACGGACCATTCTCCATACATCATTGCGCCCCTCACTGACAGCTACAGATAGATTACTTTTTGGTTACTTATCTCTACCTACCCTTTGTCTTGGCCCAGGTAGCAAGCATGAAGCTATGACTGACCATGTACCATGTGGAAAAATTATTTCTTGTTCTTTCACTCTCAGGTTCCTCTCTCGGTCTGTAGTCAAAGCTGTCCTCCAGGGTTCAGGAAGGCTGCAAGAAGAGGACAACCTGTCTGCTGTTTTCAATGTGTTCCATGTCCTCAAGGAGAAGTTTCCAACCAAACAGGCAAGACACTGTCCATCTTGTCTGAACTTTTATCTTATATACAAAATTGCTCACATTTCTTTCTATTGTGTTTTAGATGCTCTTGTTTGCCTTAAGTGTCCGTGGGATCAATGGCCAAACCTTCAAAAATCTTTATGTCTCCCCAAAACCATAGAATTTCTCTCTTATGAAGACCTATTGGGATCGACTTTGGCGGTGACCACAGTTGTTTCCTCCTTAGTTCCAGCTTCTATACTACGACTTTTCATAAAATACAAGAACACGGCCATTGTGAAGGCAAATAATTACCATCTAAGCTGCTTTCTTCTCTTTTCACTGTCCCTATGTTTCTTCTGTTCCTTGGCTTTCATTGGTGAGCCCCAGGTTGAGAAGTGTCTCCTACAACAGTCTGCATTCGGTATTGTTTTTACACTTTGTGTCTCTTGCATCTTGGCCAAAACGATCACTGTAGTATTTGCTTTCATGGCCACAAAACCGGGCAGCCAACTCAAAATATGGACAAGACTTTGGGTTTCTTTCTTATTTATATCCATATGTTCCATATTACAAGTTATCTTTTGTGTCATTTGGGTGCTACTTTCTCCTCCATTTCCCCAGTACATAAGCACACTAACACAACCCACAGTTATAAGCTTTGAATGTAATGAAGGGTCACCTATTGCATTTTGGTGCATGTTGGGATATCTTGGCCTCTTGGCATCTATCAGCTTCATTGTTGCTTTTATGGCCAGGAGACTTCCCGATGGCTTCAACGAAGCTAAATTTATCTCCTTCAGCATGCTGGCCTTCCTTAGTGTCTGGGTGTCTTTTATTCCAGCCTACCTTAGCGCTCAAGGAAAGTATACTGTAGCCATGGAGATATTTGCCATTCTTTCTTCAAGTTGGGCTCTAGTATTCTGCATGTTTCTTCCAAAATGTTTCATAATCTTGTTCCGACCTAACATGAACTCTCGGAAATATCTTGTGAAGAAAGTTAGGTTCCAACCTCATGGATGACATCCAAATAATAATCTAGTCTGACATATACTGTAGCCTATATTTCAATATTTTTTTTTGTAATTTTATGAGCCCAATTATCGTAAGGAAACCCTTGAAAAATGTTTCCACTTCACATATCTACTGGGGAGCTCCTGAGTCAGAACAAGAAGCATTTGCCCTAGGACTTTAAACACTTTTCGACTAAGGAAGCCTCCTTAAGCTACATGGGCATACTATTTTTCAGGGCACAATTATTTTGCACTAATTGGTGGTACATTGCAAATGGTATGGTCATGTTTTGAATGATTTAAGGTTATCAACACAATTTCTGGTATTATCAGTGTGGCGCTATTATTATTGAGTTTACTGTGACACAACTATAAAAACAGGCTCACACTGCCCCACAGGTAAACAGGGGAAACCCTTGGTGAGCCTCTGGGCATGATGAGCCCTTGAGCATGGATGGCTTGGGGCTGTTTTGCAGGTAGAAAGACAAGAAAAGAGAGGAAGAACATAAGAGTCATGTGTAGTATGTGCAGTCATGTCCAGGAGCTATCGGATGGGCTCCAGGAATCAACTCCACTGGTGGGCCCTGAGAATCATCTCCAATTCTGGGCCCTTAGAAGCAACTTCACTGGTGGGCTCTAGCAATTAACTCTATTGGTGGGTTACAGAAATCAGGTCCACTGGTGGTTCCCAAGAATAATCTCCACTGATGGGCCGCTAGAATCAACTCTGCTGGTGGGGCCCTTGAGTCAACTCCACTGATGGGCCCCAAAAATCAACTCCACTGGTGGGCCCCTAAAATCCATTGAACCTGTGGGTCCCTAAAATCAACTCCATTAGTAGGCTCCTAGAAACAACTCCACTGATGGGCCTCAAGAATCATCTCCAATGGTGGATCCCTAGAATCAACTTCACTGGTGGGCTCTAGGAATCAAGTCCACTGGTGGGTTCCAGAAATCAATTCCACTGGTGGGTTCCATGAATAAAGTCCACTGGTGGGTTCCATGAATCAAGTCCACTGGTGGGTTCCATGAATCAAGTCCACTGGTGGGTTCCAGGAATCAAGTCCACTGGTGGGTCTCAAGAATAATCTCCACTGGTAAGCCCCTAGAATCAATTCAACTGGTGGGCCCAAAGAATCAACTCCACTGGTGGGCCCTTAGAATCAACTCCACTGATTGGCACCTAGAATCAAAATGATGGACACCTAAAATCAACTCTACTGGCGAGCCCTAAGAATCAACTTCACTGGTGATCCTTAAGAATAAACTCCCCTGTTTGGGACCAAGAATCAGCCCCACAGGTGGGCCCCAGGCACCTCAGTTCAATAGAAAAATATTAATAGCATGTCATAGTATTGCGCAAAGATGGAGTAATATTAAACAGTATTAGGGGCAGCGGGATGAATACTTTATTTTGCTAGAAAAGGTGGAGATGTGCTGTTAATTAGAAGAACCATAGATAATTAGGCAGAAAATTTGTGGCTGGGAGAGATCTTCAAGTTACTACTCATATTAGTAGTGCATACGATATTTACCGAGTGGGACCTCTATCTCTCTGATTTGCTGGTCCTAGCCAACTGAGAACAGGTGGAAAGGTAGTGCTGAACATGTGGCCGTTTCCTCTAAAGTCAAAGGGGAACATTGACTTGTTCATCTCTATAAATAGCACAGACTCCAATGAAGTAGACCATGTGCACGTGGGTTAAAAATGGAATTTTACCTTTCTTGACCTTAGTTTAAAGATTCAGTTCTGTGTAAAATAATAAGTTCACGTAAAGTAATTATATGCATCAAAACAAGGAAAGAGTCAATTCAAATGGATACAAGTAATATATTAATTGTTCATATTTATATTCAATTGTTTGACCTACTTCTTGAACAATCAGGCACAGATTACTTGCATCAGTGCAAATTGGGGGAGCGGCCAGGGCATATGCCGAGTACTGAGGGAAGGGTGCCAAAATGTCACTTTCTTTGGCCATGGTATTAGTATACAGGCTAGAGCAACAGACTGAACCTTTCAGTGAACCTTGTAGTGAAGAGAAGCCTAGCTATGACTGACTTGCAGTTCATCTGGTAAATTTACAGTCCTGAAAACAAATTGTACTTATCTTCTTCCCAAAAAAATAGATGTGAAGGTTTGAACACCCCGGTGGGAGATTACCACAAAGACTGGAATGGATCAAGCTGGAGAAAGTAGAAAATTACACTGAAATAGGTTACTCTTCTTTCCTCTATCGGGATTTGTGTTTATCCTACGGACATATATGGAAAACCACACAAAACTACCATTTGACCTACAAAAGACCACTACCTTGACCTATAGAGGGCCATTAGTTGACATACTACTTAATCTAACTTGACCTACGGCCGTTTTCCAACATATACTCCTACGGACGCTTTACAATATATACTTCTTACTTCTTAATATTGTGATATTGTTTGAAAAAGGTCTTATTTGCCGAAACGGCACATTTGTTTGTCACAAAAAACACAATTTTCTCATATGGGGCACTGTTTATGTAATAAAGAAACACTGCAATGAAGCATCAAAAAATTGAGTGCTGTTGATATTTGTTCTTGACCTATAAAGGAGTGAACTACAGAAGACCACAACTTATTCTATATAAACTACTACTTGACCTACTGAATACCACTACTTAACTTACTTAATGAAGACCATTAGTTGACCTCTTGAAATTCACTAGTTGACTTACTACTTGACCTACTAGAAAAATAAATTTAATCTTCTATAGACTACCATTAGGTGACCTACTTTAGACTACCTTTTGATCTAGAAAAGAACACTACCTGATCAACTACTCTTTAACCTAGTGAAGACCACTACTTGTTTTATCTAAAACTACTTCTTGACCTAGTAAAGATCACTAGTTGACTTACTTAATGAAGACCATTAGCTGACCACCTCAAATCTACTAGATGACTTTACCATTAGTTGAGGACCTGAAATTGATTAGTTGATTTACTTAATTAAAGCCACTACTTGACCAACTAAAGACTACTAGTTGACCTACTGAAAAACAGTATCTGCTATAGACTACCAGAAAACTAATTGACCTCCAGAACACCATTAGGTGACCTACTGTACTTAAGACCACTTCTTGACCTTCAAAAGAACACTACCTGACCAACTAAAGGCTACTCCATAACCCGCCGAAGACCACTACATGTTCTATCCTAAACTGCTACTTGATCTAATGAAGACCACTAATTGACTAACTTATTGAGGATCATTAGTTGACCACCTGAAATCCACTCGTTAACTTACTTAATGAAGATCAATACTTAACCTACTAAAAACTACTAGTTGACCTACTGAAAAACACTATGGGCGACATGTGTGAACAGGTACGCACCAGTTATCTGGTGTCAAAAAGCTATAGTATACCTGTTCTATAGATGTATGAACAGTCGCATTCCAAATTTTGGAGCGATAAGCGCCTGCACAACACTTTTTAATGCACCAAGGATCTGAGGCATTCTGGGGGCACGCAGCCAGACCAAGTTAAAAGGAGGTCTGCCAAAGCCAGACTTGTGGTATTGGCTCTACACTGCGCCTGTATGTATGACCTGCAGAAGAACAGACCAGGGTAAAGGTGGTGCCTGAGCCAGACTTGTGGAATTTAGTGTTGAGCGATGTTTATCGACAAAGTTGAAATCGGCAAGGGTTTTATGGTGATCGAAATTTACAGATCATGCGATAATTAAGGTTAAAATCTGTGCATCATCTATTAAGATCGCGCCATTTTCGGCGCTTCCTGTCATTTTGGCGGCCAGCAAATCAGATTACAGAATAGATGCAGGGTGAGATGTGTGATGCGACGTCATGACTGTGATGTGTATGGTTGCGATTGGCTGGAAAAATCACATGACCTTGTTTTAACATAGAACAGCCCTTCCTGTTCAGCCTTAGTGTCTCTCAGCGTCTCATAGGAATAGGACGTGCGCTCTGCCTGTGGCCAAACAGCTCAGCGAAATTTGTCTATTTCTGCACAGAGAACCCTCTTCTATTAGCTGTGATCCTTCCAATTTAGTTAGATTAGAGATTTGAAGATTTTATGTAGTTAGCTATAGAATTTTAAAGCAGTATCAACCGCTGTAAAGTCACGGGGGGCGCCGGGGGGGGGCCCGCGGGCGAACACAGACAAGCTCTATCTATAAAGAACACTGGATAAAGTTCACCCAAAACTTAGGTAACAATGCACTGCAATATCTTTTTATTAAAAATTTGCTTTGAAAAAATTCCTAA